>JZKD02S1973133.1:0-26006 GCA_000966675.3 Picea glauca | reverse complement strand
TTAGACACTTAGGAGTTAGTTAAGATCTACTTGGTCTAATATGTCATTAGGTAAAAGTGTTTTTCTTAGTGTGTTTCTTTAGTATGCATTAGTATGCATTTGTAGTTAGGAAATCTGACAGTCACGATATGTTCCTGACATAGAGTGATCTGACGGTTCATACTCTCATTGATCTTAACGGCCATTGATTTGTGGCTTAACACCTGATTGGTCCATGATATATATTTAAAGAGCATGGAGGGTCATTTGTCGATGATCAATTGTGAGAAACTCTCTTGTAAAATCTCTCTGTAATCTTTTTCTTTGCATTAATAAACTTCCCCAAGTGGTCGCATTGGTTGAGGTCGTGGATGTTTCCCCGTAGGGTTTTTACAACGTGAAAACATTGGTGTGTTGACCATTGATCTAGTTATGTGAGTGGTTACTGAAGTTGTTCGTCCTCTGTTGGAATACTTTTGTTGTTGAACATTAAGCAATCTGGAAGAAAACTTCACATAAACCAAAAGACACCCTTGTTATGATCAAACAAGAAATAGAAAGCCAAAAACTCAAAAGGAAGGAGAAAGAGCTTGGACCAAATGACTCAAATATTAGAAAGAAAGGTACAAAATATGTTTGAAACTCCTTACAAAGTTTTCACTCACTCAGATAAATGAGAAGAAAACGACAAATTGACTCCAAATCGTGAAGGATGAAGAGTTATTGAAAAGTAAGGAAAAATGTGAAAAAATCCAAAAAAAAGAGGATGAATCCTTAGAAAACAGGGTATTGAAGGCCAATACCAAGATGGACTGGAAGTATGATACCCTGAGCAAATGCAAAAGGCAAAAACTGAACCCAGAAATTGAAAAACTAGAGGGTTTTTCACTGAATGGGGTAGTGCTCTGGTGTAAGGGGTACCAGAGCACTCCAACACTCTATGTAAGACCACCAGGGAGTGTTGGCACTCTACTAACAAGGGAAGGGGAGCACTCTGGTGAAAAAGCTCAGAAAAATGCCCAAAAACTCAAGAAATCAAGAAAACTCAGTCAATCAGGGTGATCACGATGACATAAAGAGGAAATCAAACCAATATAAGAACAAAAAATACAATATGAAGGTCAAATCAGTGGATAAAAAGCCAAAACAAGATCTGGGAATGGAAACAAAAATCAGAGCTCCTCCTCAGTGGAATCTCAAATTTTTGTTGTAGGTGAATCCCCTTGTGGACAAGTGGATTCCCTCTTGGTCTCTAGACTCCTAAGGCCAAGACAAAAAAGTTATTAACATCGACACTGACTTCCTTTTAGATCTAATCAAGCTAATAAATGAAAGAGAAGGAGGAAGATATGTACCTTATTAGCGACGTTTTTCCTTACAAAGTCCAGGCTGAGCTTTGATCTTGAGCTTGATAGGTCCTGTAAAACAAACAAAGGTACAAAAGACTTCCTACTCTACTGAGATTAGCTCAAACATAGATCCATCTACTGTAGACAAACTCGTGTGGAACAAGCATAAGTTTGAAAGAAACAAGCCAAGCATTGATTATTAATGAGAACAAGTAAAAGTACTTACAATCCTTTGAATGAAGGTGTTGCACCCTCTTCCAATTCTCCTTGTCCAACCCCTTTTCTCAAGAAATCTACACTTATGGCTTTGATGTCATCTCACTCATGAGATCATAAGTTTCACATCTCCAATATTTTCCATGTCAATACCTTCTTATGAGATCATAAGTTAGGTATAATTCTCAATCTCCATTCTTTTTCTGTATGTTGCCTATGAGATCATAGGTTTCATACCTCCAATTTTTTTCATGTCAATACCTTCTTATGAGATCATAAATTAGGTATAATTCTCAATCTCCATTTTTTTCTATGTCAGTACCTTCTTATGAGATCATAAGTTAGGTATAATTATCCATCTTCATTGTACCTTTCACCATGAGAAGGCCTCCTTATATAACCTTGGAGAGGCCCAACCACTTGAGAGATCTTTGGGATAAGTTGAGGATTCCTCTCCCTTAGTTGAGGATATTCCCTAAGATCATGCCTTGACCATCTATTCGAATCCAACTACCATCAGGAATTGAGGGATTCTTCCCCTATTTGCCTCAACAAACCCAAAATTTTCTAAAAAAAGGGTAGTGCTCCCCCAACAGGGTGCACAAGGCACTCAAACACTCCCCCAAAGAGGCTCAGGGAGCTCCAGCACTCTCTGACAGTGGGTAGGGGAGCGCTCCTCTCCAAAATTCAGTTTTTAGTGGTTCTTTCAATGGAAAAAGGTTTGTATTTCCTGTCAATTGATTTCTCTTCTTCCAAACTAGCCTTTGAGGTGTCTTAAGTGTCTTTGTGATGTTGTTAGAGGCACGACATAGGCAAGATGGTAATATGATGTTTGTGACACTTGAAACACTTGTAGACAAGATGCGACACTTGCGGACAAGATGCGACACTTACAACACTTGTAATGATGACAATTAGGACACTATTGAAGTGAGTAATTTTGAGGTGTAACAGGGGTGAATTGGTATTACCCTTTTTAAACAATTAGCAATTACTTTTTTATTTTATTAATCACCAAATAGATCAACAATGGAGTTGTATTTAAAATCAATTATATAAATATAATTAACAAGAATTACATGGTTTTATAAATAATAATGAAGGACACCTATCATTTTTAGAGAACCAACTCTAGGAGACACAAATTCCCTTCTTCAAAGGATCAACCCTAGAAAGAACCAACTCCCTTGTTTTTAGGGCACCAACCCTAGGAAGCACCAACTCCCTTGTCTTTATGGAACCAACCCAAGGAATCACCAACTCCCTTATTTTCACACTTTACTTAGTAAAGGATATGAATCCTTCCTTTCTCCTCCCTTCCACCCTCACTGCATAAGTATCATCAGTTCTTCTTATTAGAATCTGCTTCTATTTTGATCTTCTGATCTGAACTACAGAAACAACTCTTGTTCATCATTATTCTTGCTTATTTATTCTTCCAAGTGGTGTGAGCATTGAAGCATTGTTTCCCTTTGTTTGGATAATTACACGTCTTCATATAAATGAATAGTAATAACTTTTGTATTTTAATTTAGAATTAATATCTCCTTCTATTATTATTCATGCATTAACGTGAAAGCTTTTTAATTTAGTAAGAGGGATTTTTATAAATCAATCATAGGTATAGATAAATTTCTTTTAATTCGATTCCATGTCTTTTTATTTTATTTTTAAGCTTATGATGTGTACCCAGTTCTCCAACAGATCATATTTGAGATTTTCGATTAGCCTTCCAATGTGTTGGATGTATTTGATCACTTAATATCAATTAGGACAGAATCCAGATCTTGTCTGGTTCAAAGTTGCTTTCTGAAAAAGGAAAAATTCTTCCTTTGTATGTTAAAATTCACACAAAAGCACTTTCAAGACCTTTATTCCATATGACCATAGGAGGTGACTAAGTGCTAGGCCAAACGAGTGCTTAATCACTTATCAATATTGACGGTTGCATTTTCTTTGCATGTTTGATATGGACGGTTCTCATTCACTTCAGGACTTCGGCATTTCAAGACTCATGCCTTTGCAGTCTTCCAACTCTTCTGGAGAAAATTCCACCAAAGGGTGTATCAACACTCCTTGATTGATAGCCTTCATATGTCCAAGAGATAGTACCATAGACTTATGCACAAAGGAGCTCCCTTTCTCTAGGTATTCGACTATTCATGACTTTGGCCTTTGATGCTTCGAGCAGTTTTGCTGGTAGGAGAAGCTGGATATCCCCGAAGGATGTACTCTTGGAGTGACGTAGCTTGTTGACGTGGCACTAGCTGAGTGGTTTCCATGTGTCACCTTGATTTGTAACTTTTGTATACCTAACGTGCCAACTATACCATGACACTTGTCACTAGTTGATTGGGCCATGTGCCATATTTGTCTTCTGCCACATGTCTTACTTTGTGGCTTCAGGAGTTTTGGCACTTTTATACCATCCTTCGACTAGTTTTGAAGTGTCAAATAGATCTACCACCGTATATTTTCAACTTTCTTGATCATATGGCCTTTGTTTATTTCAGAACTCTGGGGTTCAGTATTTCTTGGTTTATCTGAGTTGTTTATCACTGGAGTAGGTCAAATACGGAATTGATTACCTTCTTCCTTAGCGTGCTCTGAATATTTTCACTCCATATCAATGATTGACAGGATTTCCTATTCTTCCTTTGATCCAATGGTTGACAAGATTTCCTATTCTTCCTATGATCCAACGGTCGATGGGAGTTCATGACTTTTGGGCTTTGGCCTTCAGGTAAACTTACCTATTTTAGACTCCTTTTCTCCAGAGTGGTCAGTGTTGGAGTTGACCACCTTCTTTCCTTTAGTGTGACCTGACAGTTTCAATATTTTCACTCCAGATCAACGGTTGACAGAATTTCGTGACTTTGGGGATTCGTCCTTCAGGTAAACTTACTTGTTTTAGACTCATTTTCGTCGAAGTGGTCAGCACCAGAGTTAACTACCTTCTTTAGTTTGATCTGAGGGTTTCAATATTTCCATTCCAAATCGAATCTAGATCCAACGGTTGGGAAACCATCTGAATCTCCTGCTTCATATCTGACATTTGAGATTTAATCATTCCCAACCTCTGACTTCACCTCGATATAATGATCATGGATTGTCCCGAAATAAGAATGAACGGCTCATGTAACTCAATCCTTTACAAAAGGATTTCTTCACTTCGCAGAAAACTGTATCTTGTGTTATTTCCAATGTGTCATTTCTTTTGAGCTTCAATTAACGTTCTTCCTTTTGAGCTTTGGTTTTATACTAGATTCGTATGCACCCTATTGAAATCAATGACAATATCGTACCATTGTGTCCAACATAAGGAATACCACAAACCAAATGATGCTGATGGAATATAGATTTGACTTTGGCTCACTTTTTCTTGATCGATTGAAAGGACTTCAAAACTTGAAGTTTGACTATCAATCACTGATATTATCCCCCCTATTAAGTACAAGGTGAAAAGATGAAAATAATTCTACTACAATATGTGTCAATACTCAATAATGAATTCTTCCATATGACAGATATATATTATTGAATTTTGATGACCATTTCCAAGAAGTGATCCACCCATAGTGATTCCTTATCCTTGTGTATTTCTTGCATTTGGAACATCTATATGAAGGATGGTTATGATTTCCAAAATTCTCACAAGGATGAAGATCAAAACATTGATCCTCCACATGGCCAACTCAATGACAATGCTAGAATTTAGGAATCGTTTCTTGAACTGGAGTACATGAATATGAATTTTCTTAAAGGAATCCATTTGGAACTGGATTGGTTTGGTATAATATAGAATATGAAAGTAACTTCCTTTTCATATATGATACATATTTTGTTCTTATTTTCTTTGATTTATTTGCAAGGTGTAATGATCGGATTGGAAAGAGAAAGGTGAACTTGATCATGCAAAACTTCATCTTCCTCTGCACATGTATTTGAAGTTGGCTTACTGAGTTTCTCCTATAGTGGCTATTGATCTGAATCATTATCATCATCGAAAAGAGGGTTGTTCTGAATAAGGACTAATTCAAAATGTTGAATATTGTTTCATTGAAGTTCATCAAGAAGAAGTTGAGTTTGAATTTGAGGCAGATCTACTTTAGCTTGTGAAGCTTGCAAACAAGTTAGAAGATATTGAAGAGTTGCTTTGTCAATTGTGACCTTATTTTCAACATTATATAGTATTAGAGTATTCAGTACCTCTAATAATTCATCAATTTGAGTCATTCAAAAACCAACTTAGACTTCAAAGGGTTTCTTGCAACTCCACCCATTAACAATTAGACTCAACTAAGAAAATGGACATCTCATGCCTTTGAGTGCTTCTAAGCTATCTATTAGTGCAACTAGATCTTTGCAACACTTGTTAACCTTAGATATTCATCGATTAATACTTTCACATAATGACAAAAAAATAGATGAGGACCTTTGTTAGAGAAAGACTTATTTTCCCTACGAAAAGTGATCAAACCGAAGATCGCCCAATTTGCAATAGAAGAGTTTTGAAAAAAATCCTTACAATCCCATATCTTCTAATCATTCTACTAAATAAATGTACATAAAAGAAAATCCAAAAAAAAAAAACTCACGAAGATTTCTTCCACCATGCATTAAATAATATCATTCCTCACCACTGTCAAGCCACCATCACCTTCTTCACCTCATCCATTGTTTCTTTCTTCTATTTATGCAAGGAAAAGAAAGGGATATCGAGACTCGAGAAAACTACACCATGATGGTTGGAATGAATTTCATTTGCCATTCAAAAGAGACATTGTTGTTGTGGTCCACCACTATCATCTTTGCAGCTGAAAATTATAAATCGATGAATGTGATATCTCTTGAGGTAAACTCGACTACTGCACAATTTTGTCTCCAAACTTACAATTTCACCAAAGATCTCGAGCAAAAGAAGAAGAAGAATCACATATAGTATTCGACTAGATATAATCCCTAGTAGAGAGCATGGTGGACACAACAACAAAAACTCCATGGATTTGTTGTATAATCTTAGGCACTACCAAAATGCATCAATATTTACTAAAACTAACCATTTTTATCACCATTCCACATTCGACACGTAAAGCTTATGGGCTTGGCACAAAAGTCTCAGACCTGCATTAAATATTTAGATGTTGCAACTAGCTTAAAATGTTGTTGAAAATTTTCAATTTATTTTCATAAGACTCCATAAAACCGTCAAATAGCAGCGCTTTGCCAAGTATGCATCAAAAAGAGAAGACTTCCTATATTTGAGCTTTTGTCGCATCCTTTCTCCATGAAAGACTATCCATACCTAATAGCATACGATCTACAACAATGAATTTAATATCACACTGAAGAAATGTAAGAACTTTCCAGTCTTCACCAAAAAGACTTCAAATATATGGCCAAAATAGTTTATTCGGTCGATTCCAAATTGATGTCGTAGGAACCTTAAATTTCTCCATTTTGTACTGAAAATATTTCAAATCTGCAGCCAAATTCATCATGAAGTATCATTCAAAATAGTTCAACCATGCAGAAGTCACTGGTTGGTGCTAATTTCAAGCTTCTACGAAAATTATTGATCTTTGAATCCAACCTTTATCATTCAGGGTCCATTTTCAGTGCTATCTTATTAAAATACCTATTTTTTTATATTTTTCCACCTGAATAGTCAATTGATGCTTTTGCAACCATCTTACCTTCATATTATAATATGGTCAATCCAAGTGAAATATTGCTCATAAGTTCAAACTATTCTCATGAAAAACACATATGGAAGATTTACTATGAAGGGACTTTACCAGGTTACCTTGGGAACAAAAATTGCCCCTCTTCAACCATTAAAGAGAGCCAAATGTGACGATAAAAATGACAAATCACGTGGATCATTAGGGATGTCAATCTCTAGTGATTTACAATTTCACCTTCAAGGGATTGAAACCCTAAATACAACGTGGAAAAATATGGAAATCGTGTTTGGTAAGAACAAGAAGATTTGAGCCCACTAACTCAAAAATAAATTAATTGCTTTGAATCATAGTGATTTCTCTTGAATTGAAGATTTTTTATCTAAGTTTAAGACACTTAGACTTTTACTTGCAAAATGCAAGATAAAGAAGAAACATGACCAACTTATATATGCTATTCTTGCTAAGTTTGGCAATGCCTATTTTCTTTTTGTATCTACTTTTTTCTCCATTAGAGAAACACTTAGTGGTCAAGGGGATACTTACAAGTTTCCTTTTTTTAAATCATTTTGTGATTCTCTCATTAGATAGCAATATAAGCTTTTGCATCATGTATTAATTATAAATATAGATACATTTAACAAATCCTTAGTGGCACAATAGAAATTAGGTTCCAAGCATCCAAAGAAGCAACATCATCACAACAACAAACAAAACAATGTTCCAAAATATCTCAATAAGATTCTACTCTCGGTGGTGATAAAAGAACTAAGTCAAAATGAAAGAAGATGGAGATTCATTTCAATTTTTGTGGGAAATTTGGTCATATGAAGTCTAAATACTTGAAGAAGATAGAATTATGAGAAGCAACAATGAACAAGAGAAACATCAATTGTGATCCTCCTTCGAACTTTTCTTCTCATGGACATGCTCTTTTTGCATCTAATTTTTTTTTCAATGCAACGTCTATTTCTTCTTCCTGTTAAGGTTTAAGATATTATTAGGTTTATTTTCAATTGAATAGATAGCCATAGCATAGATAGGATCACTGAGAAATACACAATCACAAGAGACACATCATTTATCCTAGGAAACCCTCATGGGGGAGAAAACCCAGCAAAAACATCCTTAATATAGATAGCCAATTCAATGCCAAGTGTAATATCCCTAGGCCGAACCCAATTGTAATGTAAATGAAAACGTACTTAAGCTGGTGAGTTGTTTGATATAATTTTGTATGCACATTTCATGGCATAGTGCGCACTTGTACTGCCCAGTAAAATGATGAAGTGTGCACATTCCTGGATACTACGCACAGCAACTTGAGTGCATGTGATATTGAGGCCAGGGATCCTTTTGTATATATGTTGTGTTTTATAGGCTGGTGATCCAATTATTATAAGCTAGGATGCTTATGTTTTGATTAGGCTAGAGAGACTAGATGTTAAAGGCCAATGTGCCTATTTTTATATATATCTCATCATTAATATAAAATACATCGTTGCACGCAGACCGACCATGATAAAAGAGTATGGTGGACTAAACTCCACTAGTTAGGGAAAGGGAGGGACCTAAACGTTAAGGAAAAGCGATAAGCTAGGGAGATTAAGCCAAAAAGGAATATTATATTAATATTTATTAAATCATAAAGTATGGATAATTATTTATCCTAAGTTCTAAAGTTGGGGACAAGTGGGCCAAAGTAGCTCCCAACATGACAAGTGTCAAGTTGGGGACATGTATACATATTGTTGGGACTTAGTTCATTTTCCCATCTTTTCCATCATTCTTCCCATCAATCCTTCCATCATTCAATCATCCATTCAATCATCCATGAGCATGCACACACCCATTGAGCTATCTTTCGTATCTTCATGATTGTACCTGAACTTGTATCCATGGCCATTTTGTGTTGGTGTATCTGGTTAGCTTGGGAGTTGGACTGAAGAAGCAGGTTGTCAGACCCATGGGATATTGAAGAGGCAGGTTTTCAATCCTATGAGAAATTCTTTGGGTGAGAGAATTTTTGGGAATTGACTTCTTGAAGGTGCTAAATTGCAGCTACAATGCTCTGAGACTTCCTGTCTGTCTTGTTGTTGAAGCCCAGAAAGGAAGTGAGGCAGCCAAAAGATTGTTGAGCAGAGAAGGGGCACACTTCCTGGGTGGGACAGGCATATGGGGAATGAGGGAATGTAGGTTCTTAGTTTGAGTTGGAACCTGAGACAGAGTCTTTCCTGTTGTCTATGAGCCTTTAGCCTAGTTAGGAATCCCTTTACCCGAGTGGAGTTTAGTCCCAGTTTGGGTGTGACTCACTGTTGAGAGTGATTAATGGTGTGTTATAAGTCTGGTAGGTTCGTGGAAGGTCTGCACAGAGTTGGTGACATTGTTACCAAGATAAGTGTCAATTGTGTGATAAATTTACATGCTGCATTGTTATTTACGTGCTTATTTTTATGGGTTATCATATGTGTAGTTATAACTATGTTTATTTTTATGGGTATTTCTTGTATGTGTTGCATGTATATGTTTACTGTTATTTCAATGTGAATCCGTGCATTTACAGATGTATTTGGATGTTTACATTTTATATATATGTTTCTACAAGAGTTTTGTGTGTATGTATTCTAATTACATGCAGTTCGAAAAATTTATGTGGCATAGCTAAGTTGGATACTGGATATGTTACAGTATGTTATACGGAGAGAATGAAAGAGTTCGTTGGCGTAGCGTGGCCCGGCATGGATGATCAGTGGCATTACAATATGGTATCAGAGCTTCAGTTTTCAACACTGAGCCTAGATAGGCCGAGAAAGTTGAGTTGAAGTGAAATGTCATAGAGGATTTATTTCAAAATGGCCAAATTTCAGTTTGTAGAGTGTCCATAGTAAAAAGTAACAGCATCTGGGCGGAATTGGGGAAAATCCCCAATTTCTATTGTTAAATTCATCAGAAAATGGAGAAATTCAGTGAAGTGATGAGATATTCCCGATTTAATATATGTTCTAGCAAATTCAGATCAAGAATGGGTCGAATTTGAAGTTACAGTGAAGCCATGACAGATGGAGTGAGTTTAGTGGTTAAAATTCTCAATTCGCGAATTGATTTTGGATAAATTCGTTCCAAAAATGTCAACTCACAACGATTTTTGGTTGCATAGGTTGAAATGGTTTTATTGGGGTGAAGTTGAACAAATTTCATGGTTGCAGAATGTCGATGGTAGATTGGGGAAAAAGTTAAGCCAAAAGCCCCAATTTTTGCAGTAGAATTCAGGAGGAATTGATGCGCATAAAAATGAATGTGCACAGGTGGGCGCACTAAAAATGTATGATGCGCAGTGAAAATCTTTTGATAGGTAAAATTTGGCACTGCGCGGCAAGATATTGGTGTGCTAGTGTGCACGCTAAATTTTGGTGCCGCACGGAAAAATGTTAGTGTGAAAGTGTGTGCACTAAATTTCAACGTCACACAAAAAAAATGTTGGTTTACAGGACCACACAATAAATTTAGTGTTGCATGGTGTGCACACACATAATAATTATGCACGTGGTGTGCGCAGTGTTGGTAGAGCGTAGAGGAGTTTTGTTGGTGCGCGTGCAATGTGGGCATATGTTGTCGCGCGACAGTTTAGTTAGTGGTGCGAGCAGAGTTTTGGTGTGCAGTGGAGACGTACTAAAATATGGCATGGTGCAGTTCTTAGAGTAAAATTTCATGGAATATAAGCGCGCGATACAAAAATCATGCGCAACAGGTAATAGTGCAAGAACCAAAACTATGTGCAGTGAATATTGGCGCGCAACACAAAAGTAGTGTCTAGTTATTGGCGCAACAGAGAAGTGATGCACAGTGGTTATAGGTGTGAGAAACATGATTTAACTTGTGATATTGCTTCGCATGGTAAATATGGGTGTACAGGTTGAAATTTGTGCACGCGAATTCGTTTGAAGGGTGACCAACAACAGAAAACTAGTTATTTTTTGCGACATTTTATATCATTTGAACGTCATCTTTTTGCAGCGCATTAGTTAGGCCCTTAAGAGTGTTTTTAGCAATGAAAAAACCACAAGAACAGAGTCTACTAAAGCACACTTTGTCTCTGCAGTTCAAATAAAAGAGCTTGGAGAGAGCTTTCTAATGGTGTAAATCATTCGTCAAACGGAGCTTTTATGAGAAAGTTACAGCACAAATAGTGAAGGGTAAATTTTAAGACCCAACTAACTTCAAAGAGCCATAACTTTATGCTTCGGAATTCAGAAGTTATTGAGCCATAGAAGATAGTCCCAAAGTTCAATCAAATTTCTGGGCATGTTAAAAATGTTTAATATGGAAAATAAGGCACTTGTATCATTCTAGACCAAAAACACAAATTGGCCTAGAACTTCAGCAGGCTGTAACTAGCAATCAAGAACCCAGAAAGAGTTGAAACTTAGATAGAGTGTCCATAATATGTATATGAATAAACCCAATTGAGATCCTATGAAAAATCCAAACGAGTAGGTGCAAAAATGCATAATTACAACACAGAGTTGTGTCAAGTTGAAAAATGAACAAAAAAATTAATGGACAATTTTCAAATAACCATAACTTTCTTCTCAAGACTTGGAATTGAGCATGGGAGTAGGCATTGCAAAGGTGTTGAAAAGTGGAATCTAAATATCCACCCAGAAATTTTATCTAGGCATTCAGATTTCTAGGAAATCAGAAGAAAGAACTCTAATATATATTATTGAACCAGAATGGTTCATATTTTCATGAAATTGTTGAAACAGTTATCCTGACAAAGTTTTGTTGGTTGGACATTTTGTAGAGTTAACAACAACTAGATCATATCAAGATCAGCATAGATTCCAGAGGAATGGAAGAGACACAAGGGACTTACAGTCAGGAGGGTGATATTAGAGGGATGGATGTCCAATGGACTTTGAGATGAAAGGAATGAAAACATGAATATGGCAGAGACCATTAAAAATTTGCAGAAGGATGTCCAAAGCCATAAAGTTGATAATGAAAGGCTTATGAAATCCAAGGAGCAGCAGGATGACTTCAACATGAAGTTAATGTAGATCTTGAACTGAATAGAAAAGAAATTGGACAAGGAGAGTGGCTCAAGCAAATCTGGAAGTCACAAGCCTCCTAATGAGAAAAGAATAACCATAAGTGTTAGTAGAAATCACCACCACTCCCCAAGGCATTCCAATAAGAGAGAACACAGCAGCTCAATTCCATCCCCTGTTAGGAAGCATAAGGGGTCTGGGGTGGATGAGCTATGAGGAGAAATGAACAAAATCAAACCTCCTACATTTTATGGTGAGCACAAGAAGGATGAAGATGCAGAGACATGGTTGTTGGGCATGAGGAAGTATTTTCAATTGCATAATTATTCTTCTCGTGCAAGAGGTAGAATTTTTATCTATCAACTCAAGGGAAAGGCATCCATGTGGTGGGATCAGTGCAACACATTAAAGAGAAAAGTGTTACTTAGAGGGAATTCAAGAAGTATTTTGAGAAGAAATACTTGACTAAGAGATACTATGACAAGAAAATGAACGAGTTCTTTGAACTCAAGCTTGGAAGTATGACAATAGATGAATATGAGAGAAGGTTTTTAGAACTGTTGAAGTATGTCTCTTTCATCAAGGATGAGACAGTTAAGATTCAAAGGTATTTGAGTGGATTTCCATCATTCATTAGTAGAAAAATACAATATGATAATCCAAAGACATTGAAGGAGACCATAAGGTGAGCTAAATGCCTATATGATCAACAAAAATCAAGGCCAACTTTCCAAAAATCTTGGGAAGACAAAAATAAATTCAAGGTGGATCAGAGGAAGAAGGGATCTAAGCCACCATTATTTAAAAATAATCCATAGGGACAGAAAACTCCTAGAGATCCCAGAACGATTGAAACAAGGGGTCAAAGGCCAAGGTAGCCACCTATTCAATGTTGGGGTTGTAAAGGAGATCACATGTTCAGAGATTGTCCTCACAGAGGTGAAAAAGGGAGGAATGTTCACAATGTACAGCAAGTTGAAACAGTGGAGGACATGGGCAGAAATGTACCAAGGATTTATGCATCCCTGGACAACAAGAAAATAGAGTATCAGTCACATATGATTGAAGTGGAAGGTATGATCAACAACCAAACCATTGATATTTTAATTGATTCAGGATCTAGTCATAGTTATATAGATCCTAAGATGGTGGAAAGTTTGCATTTGCCAAGAAGAAAGCATGGTAAATCTTGGTTGGTGCAGCTGGCTACAGGAGCCAAAAGAAAAGTTAATGAGATGGTTAAGTCATGTCTTATGTACATGAATAGACTGAACACCAGGGTAGATTTGAATATCTTTCCTTTAGGTTCCTATGACTGTCTAATTGGGATGGATTGGTTGGACCAGCATCATTCCATCCTAGACTGTCATAACAAGGCATTTACTTTCTTAGATGAGGAAGGGACCCTAAGGAAGGTGTAGGGAATTCCCATGACAGTAACCATCTGAGAAATTTCATCATTGTAGCTAAAGAAATGTTACAGAGAAGGGTGTCAAATATTTGCGACACATATGGAAGAGACACCTAAAGATAAGGTGCCAAATTTGGAATATTATGAAGTCTTGGAAAATTTTGAAGATTTGTTCAGGGAGGTACCAGGACTACCCCCAAAGTTAGATATTGATTTCTCTATAAATTTAATGCCTGGAGAAACTCCAATGTCAAAGACTCCTTAAAATATGGGTTGTAAGGAGTTGCAAATGCAACTTGAAGAGCTTCTGGAGAAGGGGTATATACGCCCAAATGTGTCACCTTGGGGTGCCCCGGTCTTCTTTGTGAAGAAGAAAGATGGAACATTAAGATTGTACATTGATTTCATACAGTTGAATAAATTGATTGTTAAGAACAAGTATCCTCTACCAAGGATTGATGATCTTTTTGATCAATTGAAGGATGCAAAGATATTTTCAAAGATAGATCTCAGGTCAAGATACCATCAGGTAAGGATTAAAGAGGAAGATATCAGCAAGACCATCTTCAGGACAAGGTATGGTCATTATGAGTTCACAATGGTGCCATTTGGGTTGTCAAATGCACCAGTTGTTTTCATGTGCTTAATGAATGGTGTTTTCCGAGAATATTTAGAAAAAAATTTCATTGTCTTTTTGGATGACATTATTATATATTCCAAGTCAGAAGAAGAGCATGAACATCATTTGAGGATGGTGTTGCAAGTATTAAGGGAGCATCAATTGTATGCAAAGTTGATCAAGTGCTCATTTTATCATAAGCAAATTCATTATTTGGGGCATGTCATTTCAAAGGATGGGATAGAAGTGGATCCTGAGAAGATAGAAGCCATTAGAGAATGGTCAATGCCAAAGAATGTGACAGAATTAAGATCATTCATGGGCCTTACAGGATACTATAGGAGATTTACTAAAGGATTCTCAAAGATTTCACACCCAATCACTTCCTTACAAAAGAAAGGTGTGAAGTTTCAGTGGACATTGGATTGTGAAAAGAGTTTCCAACACTTGAAACAATTATTAACAAGTGCTCCAATAATAAGGATTGCAGACCCAAATGAAGACTTCATTGTATGCACAGATGCATGTAAAGAGGGACTTGGTGGATTCCTCAGTTAAAATGGGTTTGTTATATGTCATCAATCAAGGAAGTTGAAGGAGCATGAAAGAAACTATGCCACTCATGATTTGGAGTTGGAAGCCATAGTGCATGCCTTGAGGAAATGGAGACACTACCTCATGGAGAAAAGGTTTGAGCTAAGAACAGACCATAATGATCTGAAATATTTATTTGATCATTCAACTCTAAATGCTAGGAAAACCAGATGGTTAGAATTTCTAAGTGAATATGACTTTGATATAAAGCATATCAAGGGAAAAGAGAACAAAGTGGTTGATGCACTCAGCAAAAGAGTACATGAATTGCATGCTACAGCCATTAGCATGTACCAATCATATTTGAACGACAGAATTACAGAGGCTGCCAAATCAAATTTGCAATACAGGGAATTAGTGGCAAAATTACAGCAAGGTATTTTGCAGCAGAAAATTTAGGAATATAAGCTAGATAATGATGAAATTCTCATGTACAGGGGAAGAATTTATGTACCAAATTCTCAGGAATTGAAAAACCTGATATTGAGAGAAATGCATAATGTGCCTTATGTTGGGCACCCAAGATATCAAAAAGCTATTGTAGTTGTCAAGAGCCAATATTATTGGTCAGGCATGAAGAAAGAGGTTGTTGATTTTATTGCTAGATGTTTAGAATGTCAAAAAGTAAAGGCTGAGCATAGACACCCAGTTGGTTTGCTACAACCATTACCCATTCTTGAGTGGAAATGGGAAGTTGTAACAATGGATTTCATCACCAAAATTCCCAGATTAAACAAGCAACATGATTCTATCATGGTAGTGGTGGATAAGCTTACTAAAGATGCCCATTTTGTTCCAGTTAAGATCACTCACAAGGCATCCAACATCGTTGATGCTTATATGAAGGAAATTGCTAGATTACATGGCATACACAAGACAATTGTGTCTGACAGAGATCCAAAATTTACCTCAAAATTTTGGAAGGGATTATTTAATGGATTTGGAACAAATTTGAATTTTAGTACAACTTATCATCCAGAATCAGATGGGAAAACAGAGAGGGTGAATCAAGTGATTGAAGATATGTTGAGGATGTATGTGATGGATAAACCATGAAAATGGGAAGACTACCTACACTTGGTAGAGTTTGCTTATAACAATGGGTACCAAGCATCTCTAAGGATGGGCCCATTTGATGCACTTTATGGCAGAAAGTGCAACACACCACTAAGTTGGGATAACCCAGCAGACAGAGCAGTGGTTGGGCCAGATTTTCTCAGGGAAATGGAGCAGCAAATAATAAAAATAAAAGAAAATTTAAAGGCTGCCCAAGATAGGCAGAAAAGTTATGTTGATAATGGCAGAAGGGAATTTAAAGTGGGTGATCATGTATTCTTGAAAGTGAAAGCCAACAGAAGTTCCCTGAAGTTGGGAAATTGTTCAAAGTTGGAAGCTCGCTATTGTGGGCCGTTTGAAATCCTAGAGAGGATTGGTCCAGTAGCTTATATGATTGCATTGTCTGCATATATGTATTTTCATAATGTATTCCATGTATCACTACTCAATAAATATATACCTGATGCTAATCATGTTATTGATTGGATTGTGATTCAGGTGGAGCAAGAAGGAACTTTTCAAGTGCATCTGGTACGCATTCTACATCGTAAAATCAAATAGCTCTGGAATCAAGCCATAGGGCTCGTAAAGGTCCAATGGACCTGGTACGGTCCTGAGGACACTACTTAGGAGCATGAGGATGCAATTTGGGCAGAATAGACGCATATTTTTTAGGATTTTTGAAATTTTATTGTATATGAGTGCATGATGCATGAAGGACAGTGCATAAATAAGGGGAGGGGATTGTAATATCCCTAGGCCGAACCCAATTTTAATGTAAATGAAAATGTACTAAGCTAGTGAGTTGTTTGATATCATTTTGTATGCACATTTCATGGCATAGTGTGTGCTTGTACTGTGCAGTAAAATGATGAAGTGTGCACATTCCTAGATATTGCGTGCAGCAAATTGAGTGCACGCGATATTGAGGCCAGGGATCCTTTTGTATATATGTTTCATTTTATAGGCTGGTGAGCCAGTTATTATAAGCTAGGATGATTATGTTTTGATTAGGCTAGAGAGCCTAGATGTTAAAGGTCAGTGCACCTACTTTTATATATGTCTCATCATTAATATAAAGTACATCGATGCGCACAGACCAACCATGATAAAAGAGTATGGGGAACTAAACTCCACTAGTTATGGAAAGGGAGGGACCTAAAAGTTAAGGAAAATGGATAAGTTGGGGATCTTAAGCCAAAAAGGAATATTATATTAATATTTCTTAAATCATAAAGTATGGATAATTATTTATCCTAAGTTCTAAAGTTGCAGACAAGTGGGCCAAAGTAGCTCCCAACATGACAAGTGTCAAGTTGGGGACATGCATACATGTTGTTGGGACTTAGTTCATTTTCCCATCTTTTCCACCATTCTTCCCATCATTCCTTCCATCATTCAGTCATCCAGTCAATCATCCATGATCATGCACACACCCATTGAGTTGTCTTTTGTATCTTCATGACTGTACCTAAACTTCCATATCCATTTTGTGTTGGTGTATCTGGTTAGCTTGGGAGTTGGACTGAAGAAGCGGGTTGTCAAACCCATGGGATATTGAAGAGGTGGGTTTTCAGACCTGTGAGAAATTATCTAGGTGAGAGAATTGTTGGGAATTGATTTTCTGAAGGTGTTAAACTATAGCTACAATTCTCTGAGACTTCCTGTCCGGCCTGTTGTTGAATCCCAGAAAGGAAGTGGGGCAGTCGAAGTACTGTTGAGCGGAGAAGGGGCACACTTCCTGGGTGGGACAAGCATGTGGGGAATGAGGGATTGTAGGTTGTTAGTTTGAGTTGGCACCTGAGACGGAGTCTTTCCTATTGCCTATGAGCCTTTAGCCTGGTTAGGAATCCCTTTACCCGGGTGGAGTTTAGTCCCAACTCGGGGGTGACTCACTATTGAGAGTGATGAACAGTGTCATCTAAGGCTAGGAGGTTCATGGAAGGTTTGCATGCAGTTGGTGACATTATTACCAAGATAAGTGCCAATTGTGTGATAAATTTACATGTTGCATTGTTATTTACGTGCTTATTTTTATGGGTTATCATATGTGCGGTTATAACTGTGTTTATTTTTATGGGTATTTCCTGTATATGTTGCATGTATATGTTTTATGTTATTTCAGTGTGAATCTGTGAATTTACAGATGTCTTTGGTTGTTTACGTTTTATATATATGTTTCTACAAGAGTTCTGTGTGTATGTATTCTAATTGCATGCAGTTTGAAAATTTTATGTGGCATAGCTCAGTTGGATACTGGGTATGTTACAGTATGTTCTGCAGAGAGAACGAAAGAGTTCTCTGGAGTAGCATGGTCTAGCATGGATGGTTGGGGATGTTACACCAAGAGAATAAACCAAACAATACATAAAATCATCTCCCAAGTATGTACCTCTCTCTCTCTTCCTTCTTCTCCAACTGCAGCTCCAAACTTGCACTCTGATGAAAAAGTGAGTGAGTGAACAAATGAGGCATTGACCTCTCTTATTTATACAATCTGGTAGGTGTTGAATTGAGGTGTCTTTTCACTGGCAGGGCCGACTTCTCATTCTGGGTGGTTATAACCACTTTAATATATTATGGGGGTTGACTTCTCATTTAACATGTTACAATTAGGATTTGACCAATCCGCAAAAGGGGATTTGGTCATTTACAATGCCCGACATGATCAATCCACAAAAGGGGATTGATCTAATGAATAATACATCATTAATAAAATAGAATACTCTTTGCAATTATAATATTTCAACACTCCCCCTTAACAAGAAGGGTATTCTACAACAACATCAGGCGAGAGAGAGGTCATCATCATCAACAGCATCTTGGAACATTGACTGGCATATCTATAAATCATCGAAATTTTTTCTCATCATCAATATCATCATTCACAGTAGGGATCTGGAATGGCATCATCCTCATCAGCATGAGGCTAAGGTAACATCATCATCATCTTCAGTGTGAGGCTAAATTAACATCATCGTCTTCGGCATGAAAGATGAAATAACATCATCATCATCATAATCATCTTCAGCAAGGAGCTGAAGTGGCATCATCATCATCATCATCTTCAGCAAGAATCTGAAGGGACATCATCATCATCAACATGGATTAGTATAACACTAATACATCATCATCATCAATAACAACACAAGGATGATACAACATCAAAAACAAAAATATCGCATCACAAAGGTTGGAGCATCAACAACAACAACAACATCACAGCACGAAGGTTGGAGAATCATCAACATCAACACTAGGCTGAGAGTCTTCAGCACGAGGTTGGCATCACAACACAAAGTAGGCTACACAATATCATCAGCACGAAGCTGGCATAACAGTGCGAGGCTGGACCATCATCACAACACGAGGTTGGCATGTCATCAACACAAGGCTAGCATCCCAACACTTAAGTTGGCACATCATCACAGCACGAGGATGGCACATCATCAAAACACAAGGCTTGCACATTATCATAGCACAAGGTTGTCATATCATCAGCATGAAGTTGGCATCACAACACTAGGCTGGCACATCATCACAGCAATTAAGCTCGCATCACAGCACTAGGATGGCACATCATCACAGCAATTAAGTTGGCACATCATCACAACAATTAAGTTGGAACATCAACAGAGCAATTAAGTTGGCACATCAACATAGCAATTAATTTGGCACATCAACACTACTCACCCTTTCGAGGGAGGTTCTTTCGAACTATATCAATCTTATCTCGAAAGTGCTCAAACTTTACACGAGATAGAGGCTTGGTCATATTCTTTGGTCATATTCTTTGGTACATGAATGTATATGGTCATGTACATAGTCTGTTTCATATCTCATCTAATATGTTTCCTTCTGCAACCTTCACTATAGCTTCCTCGAGGTTATCACTTGTGACCTGAAAAAGGTCAACAAAACAACAAGCAAGAATAATACTCTTTTGATAATAATAGATAAAACAAAGACATGAATAATCATCACAGTATCTCCTTTAGAGCTATCACTTGTGACATGTCTAAAGAAAAGATCAAAAGTAAGAAATAAAATACGAAATGAGGTCAACACTCTTCTAGTGTTGTGATCAAACATTCCTCCATGGTAACCTGGAATCAACACAAGAAGTTTCTCCTAGAGGAGATGTTAGTTGTATCTATTACATTAAGCATTTATATCAATATGCCCACATGCTACCAAGTATAATACTCTTCAAAGACAGCTACCTCAACTATAGTGTTTTCTTGACACTTGCACGTTTGGAATCTTATCAACTTAATCAATCAAACATGGAACCTGGAATTTTGTTCACAAGAATGAGTGTGTTGCTTTTCTTCCAAGTCTCCTTCACTCAAGTTGACAAGTGCTTTCTTCAACCTGTGTTTTGTACTAGGACAATATGTTATCTTGACAGAAGGTTGGGTTAGAGAATAAACTCTATGATTTCAAATTTAATCCATCTAATACCTTGAATTTAATTTTGACCAAAGGTTAGTATGATGGTCATAGCTTCAACATGCAATCTAGATCAAAAAAATGTCATAACAAATAGATGCATATCAGAATAATCAAACCTGGGTTGCATTATTCCTCTGAATGTGTTGGATCTTGAGACCCTTATGGAACTATGGCAAGAGATCCCTTATCCTGCAAATACCCTTTAAATCCTAACAATCTAAACATATGTGGGTACATACCTCAGATAGCATTAGCAGGTAGTGGCACCATCTGGTAGCAGTAGTGATAATTACCAACTCTTAAAAACTTCAAGAGTGACTGCAACTGGTACTACAGTTGATACTTCAACTAATATTGAAACTGCAACTGATTCTGAGACTGCAATTGCAACTTAGGGTTTTATGAGGAAACCCTAATTTTTCAAACTTAAAATTTTGAAATTATGATCCAGGGGATAGATGCACTAAGCTGAGGTGAGTAAGATGGTGTAGTCAAATTTCTGAAAATCCAAATTTTACCCCCTCAAACTTGACCAACGGATTTTTGGACTGGTGATTCTGGTTTTCTGGTACTTCTTGTACTTCTTGTACTTCTGGTTTTCTGGTACCGATGAAAACTAGGGTTTCACTTTTCGGGAGATCTACCCACTAAAAAAGTGCGTTGAAGGTGCCAAAGAATTCCTTAGGTTAGGGCGCACTTTTCTAGATGTTTTTGAGGCTAAAAATCTTCTTCAATAAAAATCCCTAATTTTCATGTACGACAACAATGACATTTTTCTTCTTCTTGTGAAAGATGCTCTCTTCATATTAGCTCTGATACCATGCTAAGGTTTAAGATATTATTAGGTTTCTTTTCAATTCACTATATAACCATAGCATAGATAGGATCAATGAGAAATACACAATCACAAGCTACACATCATTTATCCTAGGAAACTCTCATGGGGGAGAAAACCCAGCAAAAACTTCTTTAATATAGATAGCCAATTCAATGCCAAGAGAATAAACCAAAAAATATAGAAAGTCCTCTCCCAAGTATGTGCATCTCTCTCTCTTCCGTCTTCTCCAACTGCAACTCCAAACTTGTGATCTGATGAACAAGTGAGTGAGTGAACAAATGAGGTGTTGGCCTCTCTTATTTATACAATCTGGCAGGTGTTGAATTGAGGTGTCTTTTCACTGGCAGGGCTGACTTCTCATTATGGGTGGTTATAACCACTTTAATATATTATGGGGGCCGACTTCTCATTTAGCATGTTACAATTAGGGTTTGACCAATCCGCAAAGGGGGATTTGGTCATTTACAATGCCCGACATGATCAATCCACAAAAGGGGTTTTGATCTAATGAATAATACATCAATAATAAAATAGAATACTCTTTGCAATTACTATATTTCAACACTTCCATTGTGTGGCTTATTAATTCAGGGGAATCTTATCATATGGTTAAGGATAAGCCATATTTTTTGTTCTTAATGAATGTAACACCGAATAAATATGTGTTGGTGATGAGATATCTCTTAGTGTTGTAGGGTCTAGAACAATTCAACTAAATGATGGTCATTTTAATGATGTATTATGTGTTTCAAGTTTTTCCTACAACCTTTTTCGAGAGTATCAAATCACTCATTCATGTGAAGGAAAAATTGTAGAATTTTCACATCACAGATTTGTAATCAAGGATTTAAAGGATCCTAAGCATATCTTAGCAACTATAATTATTGATGATATTACTTGGTTATACAAATTTGACAACTTTGGCTCATCATTTCCTCCCTTAGTTTTTATTTCTCATAGAATTGATATGAGAAAACATTGGTATGAGAAATTTAGTCATCTAAACTATCGCTCATCATATAAACTATGTAAATAGAATATGGTGACTAATATTCCTCTCATTTCTTGTAGATATGGTATTTTTTTTATTGTGTTCTTGAAAAACATCATCAGGATAGTTTTGAAAAATGTGCCTCTTAGCATGCTTCAATCCCCTTGCATCTTGTTCATAGTTATTGTGTGGTCTTCTTCCTTCTACTTCTTTCTCTGGGTTCTGTTGATTTTTCATATTAGATTATATAGTATATTAGATATATTATCACAATGAGGAGTGTTCCATAAATAGAGAACATATGGTGACCATCCATGAAAGGATGTGTACCTTGGATAATCAATAACTATTTATTATTATTAATACTTATTATATATATTATGTAGTAATCAATAATTATATTATTAATTATTAATCTAGGAGAATGTCTTCCCAATGTTGTCCAAACATCAACACTCCCTCTCAACGAGGGCGACATTCTGCATCATGTCAAGCTTGTCTTTGAAGTATACAAAATTTTCCCTAGAATCGTAACACTTGTCTATCAGTACTTGGAGATGTCTCTCTCCCACCTAAATCAAGGGGAAACTCTCCCTGCAACTCTCCCTCTGAGCCAACTAACTCTCTATGAGATTAGGCTCACTCTGGGTCCACATTTGATAGAATCTAGCATCTCAAGTCTTTACCATTCCTAGTTAAATCAGCATGACTAAGGAGAAATAATACACCTGAGCTATACACCATAGGTACACCCTTGTGAGTAAATGTTAGCTCGATGCTAACTGACATGTGGAAATCACCTCAAGAACCTCGAGTCCATATTATTCCTTGTCATGATCAAGGAAGGACTATGCCTGGGCCCATTTACCACAAGTACACCTTTTTGATAAATGTATCCTATCTCGCTTGGTATGCAGCCCAATCTAGGAGAAGGTTTGCCCAATGCTTACTCGGGACATTCACTACAGGTACACCCATGTGGGTGAAATTTTTTCCGATGTTTCCACACACTAGAGGAACACTAGCACATTGAGTCTTTTTTTCTTTGAATACTATGCTTGGGCCATTCACCATTGGTCAAACCACCATGACCAATCCTGGGAGAATATATGCTCGATGTTGAAACATCAACACTCCCTCTTAGCTAGGAAGGTATCTTTCCATGATGTCTTCATCTAGTAGTCCACGAACTACTCTGTAATCAAATAGTAGCACACGGATACTACCATGCTATCGGTAGCTCGAATCATCTGTCACAATCTCTGTGATTAAGCATCACACATCTGCCCCAAGTGATATGGTAGTCTACATGACAATTAGCTAGTAGCATACAACTACTACAATGCCATCCAATAGAACACGATTGTATTGATCCATAGTAGTACACAATTATTTTCCAGTGGTACACAACCATTGATAGTAGCACACAACTATTGTCCAGTGACACACAGTCACTTCCAGTGGTACACAACCACTGTAGTAGCACATAACTATTTTCCAAAGACGCACAGTCTCCGCCAGTGGTAAACAACCACCATATTAGTACACAACTACTGTCCAGAGACACACAATCTACACCAGTGGTACACAACCATCATAGTAGAAAAAGGTATGTCACACATGGCACTCCCATGTGGAATTATAGAGGCTACTCTTTCTAGAAACACTAGGTTCAACTCCCCATAGTGTGTGATGTCAATTTCAACTCCCTTGACGTTTCTTCATGTGCTCTCCATAAGGCACGTGTCCTGATGTGCTCTCCACAAGGGACATTGGGATATAATCCCAAACCCACTTATCCATCTAGGATAAGTGCCCTCACAAATCAACTCAACTCAATCACAGAGGAGTACGATATGGAGAATGTTTCAGGAAGTTTTAAATATTAACACTCCTTCTTAGCGAGGGAAGCATTCTCCACCATGACAAGTCTGTCACGGAAATACTCGAACTTCATATTAGTAAGGAGTTTGGTAATAACATAAACAACATGCTCATCTATAGGAAGGTATTGCACCAGTACTTCCTTCCTTTGCACCATGTCTCAGATGTAATGGTACTTGATCTCAATTTGTTTCGATTTTTCATGAAACATTGGATTCTCAGATAGATTCACACAGCTTTGGTTATCAAAATGAATAATGGTGGAATCTAGCACATATCCAAATAAATATTCAAGGATATAGTGAAGCCAAACTGCTTCGCGGACTTCCAAACTCAATGCAATGTACTCTGCTTCTGTGGTGCTCAAAGCCACATAAGTTTATTTCCTGCTACACCAAGAAACCATGGAAGATCCCAAAGTGAAGCAACACTCGGAGGTGCTCTTCCTATCCATTGCACTCCCTTCCCAATCAGATTCAGTATATCCCTGCAATCTCATGTCAATACTGGAAGTATATCTCAAACCATGTCCAACTGTGCCTCGCAGGTATCTCAACACATGCTTCACAGTAATCCAATGTGTTTGTATTGGTCGAATCATAAACTGGATAAGTACACTCATTGCATAGAAAATATATGGTCTGGTGTTAACCAGATACATCAATGATCCAATCAGTTGTTTGTACAGGGACGGATCAATATCGTTAGAATCGGAAGAAGACACACTTAGTTTCTTCATATTCGTCACCATTGGTGTAGCCATGGGATTACAATTAAACATCCCAAACTTCTTTAATATCTCAACTATGTACTTCCTCTGAATTAGGAAGATATCATCATTTCTCTGCCACACCTCTAGTCCCAATAAGTAGTGCATCATACCAAGGTCCTTCATATCAAACTCAAAGGCCAACGCATTTTTTCACTCAACAATAAGGCTCTATGTATCAGTGAGGAATAAATCATCAATGTAGAGGACCAAAACCAGGGACTCACCATTAACAGTGTTATAGTACAGGTTGGGATCATCACATTTTTTTTGAAACCAAAACTCATAAGGTGTCCATCAATCCTCACATACCAAGCTCAAGGTGCATGCTTGAGTCCATACAGGGCCTTCTTCAACTTGCACACATGAGAGTCCTTCTCATGTATCATGAAACCATCTGGTTTTTCGATGTATAATTCTTCCTCAATCTCTCCATTTAGAAAGGTTATCTTTGCATCCATCTGATGTATTCTCCAACCCATGGATTCTACAAGGGTAATAATCATCCGAATATAAGTGTATCGAGCAACATGTGCAAATGTCTCCTCATAATCTATTCCCTCCACCTGAGAGAATCCTCTAGAAACAAATCTCTCTTTGTGCTTCTTTTATGCTTTCATCAACTATGTGTTTGATCTTATAGATCCACTTGGAAGTCACTACAGACTTCCCCTCAAGTCTCAGAACAATATCCCACGCATCATTCTTCATGATGGACTGATACTCCTCCATCATGGCATCTCTCCATACTAGATGACTAGATGCCTCCTCATAAAAAGAAGGATTAGAATCAATGATGTGGCTCATAGTTGCGGAATAGCACAAATATCTCTGATGTATCTTTCTCTCTTGGAAGGTACCACAAGGAGATACATGTCCTTCTTACTCCTACAGATTCTAACGATCCCATGCACGTCTCTTCCGACCTACTGCAATATATCTGGGAACATCAACTGGAGCTACAGGATCAACGAGATCAATTGAATCTGTTATCCCCGATATCTAGGGATAACTAGGAGATCATGTCTCGAGGCCCACATGGTCCTAGACATGGAGTACCGAGAGCGGGATTGACTTGAGCATGGCCCTGGAGGGACCATATTTCTTCTT
>JZKD02S1973132.1:1331667-1349619 GCA_000966675.3 Picea glauca | reverse complement strand
ATATATATATATATATATATATATATATATATATATATATATATACATATATGAGGAGCATCACTACTAAATTTTCAATGAACAAGGGTTTCTTGCACCATAAAATACAAAGTGTATTTATATACAAAGTGCAAATAAATCGAAGATTTTGGTTGAATAGAGGAATGAAGGTACATGACTATCCAACCATGACTTCACGAGAGTCTTCCCGATAGGTCTCAAACTGACGATTATTTTTCCTTACACTGTAATCCTCCTGACAAGAGCCAAATGTGTTATGTCCTCTACACAGACCTGAAAATATAATGAAAATATTTGCAGAGGGTTTAACCTTTAACTAGGGTTTCTGACCACAAGTAAACAAGGGAGGATCTGAAAGGGTTATGGGATTTGGAGACCGATAGCCAGTAAAAATAATCATAGAAACCCCTTGAACCGAAAGATAAAACCTACTCCCAAGAGAAAGTATCTAATGCAGACGAGTATTGGAGTGAAGTGTATTGGGGAAAATGATCATACGAGATCAACTCTCACCTCAAAGGAAAGCATGGAGTATGCGATAGTGATAAATCAAGGGGATATCAGTGTACATACAATAGGAGCATTACTCATTGTATGTGTGTACCCTACAAAGAAACAATTGACAAAAGTAATACTTTGCATAGGAAAACGTTGGTATAAATAATGCACTGTACATAGAACACTTCGACACAAGTAATACTTTGCATAGGAAATTTTGGCATAAAAAATGCATTGTACAAAGAACACTTCGACTCAAGTAATACTTTTCATAGGAAAACGTTGGCATAAAGAACACACTATACAAAGAATACTACTACACAAATAATACATTACATCGGAAAAAACGTTGACATAAAGAATGCATTGTACAAAGAACATTCGAATACAAATAATGCATTTTACAAAAAACAGTTGGGCATAGATAGTCGCAGTGTGCAGAGAACGTTTTATTTTAACCTAAATAATACCTTGCACTGAAATCATTGGGCGTGAAGAATATGATACATAGAGGATGTTGGCTTACTGTGCACAAAGAGAAAAATATTGAAACACTAGCCACCGCGCTTGTAGAAAAACATGCTAAACACCCAATGTTATCATTCTACACAGAGTCGATCAATACTACCATTGTTGGAGAAAAACCACATAACCGAACAACATTGTCGTCACGAGAGAAAAAACCACAGAGTAACAAAACATAATGGGAATAACTGCGAGGTAATAATGGAACCTTGTGTCTCTCGGTAGTGGAGAAGAATGAAAAGTACACCACCCTTACCATGCCATGTGAAACCAGTCGAAGTGGCAGGCCCATAGTGGGGGGTTCTATGTAATGTCAGGCCTGGAGAGTATTGGTGGATTTTCACCATTAATGGACCTAACCTAGGTTAAATGCCACAGATATGATAGACAAGGTTTAGACCGTTCCTGGCAACATCCACATTTATGACTTCACGAACCACTTAATATCTATCAGTATCTATGGTTATGTTAATAGGGACATGAATAATTTTCTATATTCTTATCGTAACTTTTAACTTGGTATATTGCTATGAAATTTCATAAACCCTAGCATGTAGGATCTTGGACTTAGAAGTTTATGACCCTAGGTTCAATCTTATGGTTGCTAATGTTTAACTTTTGAGATTATGAGGTATATCGATTACATGTTTTATAAATCATAGTTATTACCTATTATAAAGTCGGTCACTTGAGTTATTTCTAGGCCATGGACCTTGATAGGACTAGCCACTAACACATCAATGTTATGTTTTAATTCTAATAGAGACGCTACAACGAAGTATAATGATAAGGGATAGGTTGATTTTAAATCTCTTGTAGCCTTTTTAGGATGGGTAATGATAGTGGATTAGAATCGCTATGTGTATAATTTTTTGAATAAGATATATAATGGATTGCCTTCTTGTTTCATGAACAATTTGTTATGCATAATGGAATTTAGTTTTACCTGACAATATTTTTTTTATTTTGTGAATTTGGGGTCCATTACAGATGGGCCACCCACACTGTGGATAATACACATGCATCATCAACCTACAAGTACAGTAACCAAAAAACCCAAGGAATCCATCTTAAAATAGGAAAGGCCATAAAGTAATCCTAGTTTTGGAGTAAGGGAGGATGCTAACTTATTAACCTTGAAACTTACACACCAAATCTTGCTGCCAGATTATCACAACTATAGGCCCATATTGTGCTTTAAGGAATATTTTTGGAATGTGGGAAGGTTTTTTTCCTTTTTTCTCTGTAATAGAAAATTTTGGGTAGACACCAAAAACAAATCAATTTACATTTAATTTTTTGCATATGTGGTCCATCAAGGTCGCCGGGACTTTCACCTAGTTTTTAATGCACTTTTCTTTTACAGGAGATCTCTGGGGTATCCTTTCAACAAGATATTCAACTAAACACTAGGCCATATCCTGAAAAACTATGAGAAGTTTGAATGTTGGCATACAACAGAGAAAGAAAAACATGAAAACACACAAAAAAAAGATGAGACCTCAGGTGATTCATATGAACTTGCTCTAATTTTGATGGTGTCTTTTATGAAAAAAACTTCAATTTTTTTTAAATGTACATTGTTAACACAATAATTGTGCACATATTACATACCTTCTACCCAATATACATAGATACATAAGTAATACTTTGAGAAATATATATATATATATATATATATATATATATATATATATATATATGTATATGTATGTATGTATGTATATATATATGACACATAAAGCTTTTTGGCACACAAGCTATCTACAAACTTACAATGTGTGTACAGAACAAGAGGAAATGTTTTTTTTTTTTTTTTAAATACCAACAAGTCATCAGTCTTCTGACATCCCTCCCTTTGACGATATGGCATAAACATCAAAGATATAGACCCCTCATCAGTCTTTTGGCATACCGTGAAACGTCTCTCCCGTCACTGATATATCATAATCGTCAGAGATATAGGACTCTCGTCGGTCTTGTGACGTCCGTTGTTGGTCCTATGATGTCGCATGTTCGACTCAATGGATGTTTATTTTTCAAATGTGTAAATTTAAGATATATAGGCCCCTCATCGGTCTTACGATGTCCCCTGCAATGTCGCATGTGAGACATTCCAGTGCCATGGTTACGACGTCCATAGTGGGCTTGGACAATGAAAGTAGATATGGCATGTGTTCACTAGAAACGTCGCACAAGAGATGATATATGTGCCATTGGTATAACGAAATCATGTGAAACGAAGTTTGAGGGTGTCTGATTTTTTTCATTCTCCCCAGAATATAAAGTCGAAATTTCTACGAACACATTGCCAAAAAATTACCCAAATGTACTCGTGGCTATGGATTCTTCTTTTTTTTTTCATACAATGATCCTCTATTTATAGGAGGATGGAAACATATTTTTCTATTTACAAATGTGAATGGGAGGCCTTTGGAGGTACCTCTCATCTCTTTCAGGGATCCCAAGGTGAAATTTGGTGGCAATTTAGGATATGGGGGAGATCCACTCCATCCCATAAGTAGTTGAGGCCCGACCAAAATCATCAATGTGCCATTTCTGCATCCATGCAGGTTTTCCAAGTGTCAATCATGCACTCCACGCACTATGCATGTTGTACATCATGTTATCCCACACGGATGTGCATGCACTGATTTTTTCAAATACACATGGAACTTCAGAACCAATTTGTATAGTTTTGTGGGTATCTTTCCAAGTTGAATGTGATCCTTCCATAATTATGGGTAGTATGTTGTGTTGGGTTTTTCATCCATTTTTTGTATTTGTCTGAGCGATTTTTTGGTGATAGCAGTTGGTGACACATTTAACTTACACTCAACAAGTTATGTTTTATACCAACTACATACAACACATTTTGTGCTTTGGTCTTTCCCTTCTTATATTCATCTAGTACAATGATTCATTTCCTCTAATTCTAGCTGGAAAATTGTTTCTGAAAGTAACATTACCACCTTTTTCTTTAGTTAGGAATTCAAAATCACTCTTGTCTCCTGTCATCTTATTAGAGTATCCACTATCAATGTACCATTGATTTTATTTATTTTTGGCATATAGATCCAATCCACAATTTTCTTTGTTTTTATTTTTCTTCCTACAAACCTTGGTAAAATATTCTTATCTGTATTTCTTATAGATAGGTAGTATATTTCTTTTGTATTCACTTTCTTTGTGTCCAAAATTATTTCATAAGTGGCATTCGAGATCATTTAATAGATTAGAGAAGGCATTTTGATACATATTCATTTGAGGTTTATTGAATCTCATTCCTACATTTCTTTTAAAAGTCGTACAACTCACAGCCTTATGTCCAAATTTTCCACAAGAGAAAAAATATCCATAGAAACAAAATGGATGCCTTGGAATGAAAAACATACTTGTAGGTATCACTCTTTGTTTTCCAACTTGATAAGATTCAGGGACATGTTGCTTCCTTCATTCATATTTGTTTTCATAGTTCGGTTGATCCGGTTCTAACTGCTTCTTCTTACAATGTTTTGATTTTTTGGGTTGAATGTTATTTCCCTTCAGAACATTTCCATAACTTGTAGGATCCTCACTAGTGGACATTCCAGTGCTTGATCCCCCTTTGAAAATTTCTAGTTTTTCCTTATATCATATCCCAACCTTTTCATCTCGTGATATTCGATTGTTGAGAATGTTATCTACAATTTCAAATCCTTTTATGAATTTCATTTGAGTCTTGGACTTTTCTAGATATTTTCTTAAAGACACTATTTCTGCTTCTAGTTTGTCACATATGTTCTCCTTTTCTTTTATCTAATTCATCAATAGTTATTCTCTTCTTTTGGCCTCTTCTAGATGAATTTTTAAGATGACTATATCTTCACTGATCTCATTGTCCTTTTCTTTATAAAACTATAACTATTATTTTCTTAGTTTATTATTTTTCTTCAGTCGGGATATTTTCTCCAGAGAACTAATGAATTCTCCTTCCATGTCTATTATAGCTGCACACTCTTCTGTGTCTATTTTTATTGGTTGTATTTAATTTTCTCCAAGGCCATGAGAATGTTTTCATCTCGAATTGTATCTGGCTCATATTATTCTTCTCTAGTGTCTAAAGAGTTTTTGTTATCCTCTTTTGATTTTGATTTTTATTTTTAAATTCCCTAGTTTTATCCTTTCCTTTTATTTCTTTATCATTGGTGTTTTTTTGTTTGAAAGGAAATTTATATGAAAAATGACCAAATTTGCCACAATGGAAGCATTTGAATAGTAACATACCTTTATATTTTCTAGAGCCCTTCTTTGGTTTCCTTACAAAGTTAGCTTCTTATTCATCTGAGAAATGTTCTGATGAATCATGATCTTCATATGTTGATGATTTGATTGATTCCTTGAATAATACATCCTTTATATATGGTTGTTCTTTCCTCGTTCTCATTTCATAAGAACTTAGAATTCCATGCAGCCTTTCCATAGTAATTTTATTTAGTTCATGCATTTCTTTTATAGCAGAAACTTTTGCATCTAGTATTGAGGGAGGATATCTCGGTACCTTTTGAACTATTATAGCTTCTTCAATCTTCTCATGTATCCCTTTCATAATGTTTATAGTCTCCTCTACTCTGAGAAATAAACCTGCGACATTTTCATATTCACTCATTGTTATGCTTTCAAATTGCATTCTATAGGCTTGAAGTTTGGCCAACTTAACTTTCTTATCTCCTTCATAAGTGTTTACAAGTTTTTCTCATATTTCCTTTGAATATTCCAACTGCATTACTTTGAAAAATTATTTTTCTGCTAGTACTCATTGAATGACATTTGTGTCTCTTTCATTACTGTAGTACCTTTTATTACAAGCTTCATCAGTTGGAAGAGTAGTTGTAATTTTATAACCATCTACCACAATATGCCAAATTTCCATACCAAGAGACATCAAGTAGGTTTTAATTTTGATTTTCCAAAAAGCAAAATTTATTCCGTTAAACATAGGAGGTTTGGTTGAATAAGAAAAATAATATTTACTTGACATACTTTCTGTGTGATATTCCTTATAGTTGTTAGGATGTTATTGAAGGTACCTACACTCTAATACCAATTGTTATAAATTACAACAATACTGAGAGGCGGGGGGTGAATCAATATTTCTTAATTTTCTTCCCTTTGAAACGAATTAAAAGTTTTTTATACATGCTTACTAGATCATCAATGCATGCACAATACAAAACACATTACACCAAAAATTTTACTTGGAAATCCAATGCAGGAGAAAACCATAGAACATCTTTCTTTGTTTTCTTCATTCAAGAACCAACTTACAATTTACAAATTTTCAGCTTGATAGGAACCTACTTGTCGCAAATGAGGACACCAATCCTCCTAGGAATCATATTTTCATAGATAATGAGGAAACCAATCCTCTTAGGAATCATCTTGTCAAAGATAATGAGGACACCAATCCTCTCAAAAACCAACTTGATGCAAATGAGGAAACCAATCCCCTCAAGAACCAACCTGTCATAGATAATGAGGACACAAATATTCTTACAGAACTAGAAATTTCTCTACATAAATTAATATGATAGTTTTTTTGAATAATTACAGGTCCTTTTTCTTATATTTTCATCCACACACTAAATCGAACAAAGTGCATCCTTTTTTATATTTTTTTTCCTAAGTTCCCCTTCTTGTATGTGGACGCATCATAATTACATTGTGGAATTTTTTTTACCAGATCAAACTTCTTTCAGTTACACTTATGTATAAATCAAGTATGTGGATGCATGATAGTTACATTGTGTACATATTTTTACCAAATCAAAGTCCAGTTATTTATATGTTGACAAAATTTTGTTCCAATCATTTTGACTAACTCAAATAGACCAAATCTTTCTAGTTTTACCAAATCGTTCATTGTTGCATTAATTCACATTTTGGTTTATAAATCATCTACTATGATCACAAGTATTCAAACTATCATACTTTCCTTGCATCATAATCACCCTATCAACCCACCAAATTATGATCTTTCCTTGGTGACTCCAAAGTTTTACTCGTCCTGTGACAATCCACTATGTCACTTGTCACTTTGCTCAAGGCACCCTGCGATATTTTCACATATGTGATTGCATTGTAGCACAAACATTCATTGATTCACTCTGGAACCACTAACAAGGTAATTTTTCATAGTCTACTTTACTTCTGAACTACGTCATAGGTCATCCTCCTATTCTACACACATTCCTGTAAGACTCAATAAATTTTGTTATTTATTTTGTGGCGTTGATCCCTTCGTCCTTCAATTATTTTGTGCACTTCATCCTTCAATTATTCAAAAACATCAACGATAATCAATGACGCAATAATGTTCTAAAACCAATCGCACATCACATAAATTCTATGGTGCAAGAGAATTTAATTACTAAATCAATCATGCAACGGCATAAGATAAAGCTCAATGCATTCAAATTTATTTTATTTTCAAGGAGTAAAATAAGAAATCTACTTTACTTCAAGGTGTGTGATTAATTAACCATTTAATTCAACAATAACCAACGTTATCTCAAGGTGTGTGCATGATCCAAATTACAAATTAAACATAAACCAACACCATTCAATGTGCACAATTAATCTATTCAATTAGGAAATCATACATCAACATTTAATTTCAAGAGGAAAGATTATCTAATTACTAAATCATTTTACGTCGAAAATATTGTAAGGCACATTAAATCCAATTACTTAATCATTTACACATCAACAATAAATGACGCAAGAGTAAATAAACTTTAAACAATCATACGACAACATAATAAATGGCGCAAGAGTATTGTCAAAATTATTTTCAAGGTGCAAGGATGTCTAACTACTTGACTAGTCATACATCAATATTAAATTCATGGCGCAAGTAAAGTAATAACTTAATCAATCATCATTCACTAAATATTCATGGCACAAGAGTAAACTGTCAATTTATTTCATGGCGCCACAAAATCTATTTACTCAATCAATCATACATCAATTTAATGGACGCAAGAGTAAATTATTACACATATCATCATACATCAACATTATTCATGGTGCACAAATGATCTAATTACATAAGTGGTCACACCTCAACATTAATCGAGGCATGCAAGTAAATTCAATTACTTAATTTATCACACTTCAACATTATTTCAAGCGCCAAGAGAAATCTATAGTTTTGTTCCTTGAATTTATTTAGGAGGACCTAATCTTGTTTTTAAACAAAAGGTGAGACATAATAAAAAATATTTGACCTATATATCAGATATCAAACATTTAATAAGACAAGAACATATAATAAAACTATATATATCAGATATCAATTACACCAATTAACAAAAGCTAATTATATGTCATACAACATTGGTTTTTCCAGATAAACGAACCGAGGTTTTCCATTACACACACAAGGAACTTTAATTGCCTAAAAACAATGATTTTTCCAGCTAAACGAATGGAGGTTTCACATACACACATAGGGTGCTTTAATTGAAAAAAACGTTGAGAAAACAAGTGGAAAATTGTATAGATCACAAGGTAAAATGTAGGTTAGGAAAGGAAACAAAATCACTTGGAAATTGGTGATAAAAACACAGATGCACAAGGTAAAACATAGATGAGGAAGGGAAACCAAATCACTGGGAATTTCGTGAGAAATCGTAGAGGCATAAGGTAAAACATAACTGAGGAAGGGTGTTGGGACAGGGGGAGACCCAAGGTTCATCTCCAAGAGCGCACCAACAAGTCCTAACTACTGGCCCTTTCGTCAACACCTGTGAGGCAAATGCATTCTCATCCAAAGTAGTTATTGGTGGTTTCATGACAAAGATGTCTACAACCAAGAGAATATAGAGTGGATCAAATAAAAGAACAACGCAACATCTAGATATCAATTACCAGCTTAGATCTACTTCGCAAAACTATATACCAGATCTAACACAATATCACAATAGAAACATATCAAATGACAAAGAATCTAGCATCAATCACACATAACACAAGATATACGTGGTTCACCCTCTCTCTAGGGCTATGTAGGGACCTAAATTAATTAAGCCTAGTAAAATTCATAATTTAAACATTAATATTATTCAACATAAGCAATAAGTAATTTATTTCAGCATATAAGCAACATAAATTAAATTTACGAACAACATGCTAATAATTTACATAATCATGCACATAACCCAACAAATTCATAAATAAAAATACCTCTGCCTGATGCTAACTCCCGCTGATCTGGTTGTCCTCTCTGCTACTTTTCCTAGCCTGATGCACTGGCCAAACCTTGCCCAAAACCGACTAACCACCCAGCCAGCTAGGAGAAACCTATCTATCTCCCTAGCTCTAGGATACCGAAAGGAATCCTGGCTCCCGAGCCCAAAACTCCTAGCAACCTAGTCCCTCCTACAATGGTTCACCAAAACTCCAAAACCAAACTCCTCAAAGCCAGAAAAATATCCCACAGAAATACAGATCTCCTCCCCAGTATAGCTCCTCCCCCAAATTTTCATAATCCTCTCCCGTAGGACTCTTCCCCGTCATATCTCCCCCCATTCACTGACTCTCCTATCCTCCATTAATTACCTTATCTTATTCTTTATTACCTTATCTGATTCCTTTATTACCTTATCCTTCCTCCCCATGCTTCATTCCCCCCTTGCATACGTAAAGTCTTATAAAAATAATTTAAAATGTATTCAGCTCTTAATTCATTACCCTAACCTTTAATAAGTTAATTAATTAATTAATTAATCAACAGATATAAACAATTAATTAATAAATAAATAAATAATTAATATTATTAATAAATAATCATTGTTTAACTAAAATATATTCGGACAGTTAATTAAATAATTAACTATTCTTGATAATCCCTATGCAACTATTTAGCTAGGGTTGTTACATACACCCACCCTTCAGGAAACTTCATCCCGAAGTTAAGGTATTTTATGATACAAGGGAAAAGAAACATGGTTCACACATTCATAACAAATAACCATCATTATTAATAAGTAAGCCAAGAAACTCATTCATACTAGTGTACATGTACAAGAAATGCATGTGTAGCTAGCACATACAAGTCTCGTGCATGTACAAGAAATGCATGTGTATCTAGCACATACAAGTCTCGTGCATGTACTAATAATCAATAACTATCACCCTTATAGTAATTTATGTATGCATCCAATCCAATCAACAAGACTATTCTTTTATAAAAGACAATAAACCAATTAAATGTTTGCGAAATCATTTAATTACAATTATCTAGTTCAACAATTTTATTTAGACAACTGTGGTTTAGTTACGTAATTATGAATATTCATATATACACATCTTCTTTTTAGAAGGGAAAAACAATAAATTCCACCATCAGACAAATCTCCATACTTTCTCAACTATTTCTACTCATCCTTCCTCCCTAACTTACTTCCATCTTCATTCCTATCCTTCCTCTGCTGGACTATCTTGGAGCGTCAACAATATTGACCTAACTCCAAATAGAACCCGTAAGTGGAAGTGTCACTATCTCGACCAAGCTTCCCCAGCAGGAAACTGACAGTCATCATCACACGTTTTGGGGAGCGTGAGCTAACACCATCCTCCCATGACTTCAGGTTTCAGAGGATACACGGTGGGAAATGCCTCAACCCCTCCTAATCATAACTAGGGTCCACACCCTACAATGGAATATACAGTGGCACCGTGTTGCTAGGAGTTTTTTCATTGTTTATTTGGTTTTGGGCAGTCTCATCACCTGAAATCCTACATTGGTCCACATATCATAGCAATGCATCCAAACCAATATAATTTCACATACAAAGATTCATACCATAATGTTTCTCGGCTAGTGGTCATGACATCCACTTTCATCATCCTTATCCCTTAGCTATTTCATAGCCCATAACCTGCAGATTAGTTTGTAACACAAACTCATACATTTCTATGCATTATCATCATGTAATTGCATACAATCCTTATTTCACTTCAGTACCCGTGTACCAACAACTTAATCATCAAAGTTTTCAAGTTAGAAATATATCTCATAATATCTCATAATTCAATTTCGACATCCATTCATAAAATTATCATTTACCAAATAGATTGCATCATATTCAATCATCATTCAAATAGCATTTAAATATTCATAGGATTCTCATTCACACAATATGTCACATCATATCCATCATCATCAATAACATTTAAACATTCATAAAATTTACATTCACATAGTAGATCGCATTATATCCATCATCATCAATAACATTTAAGCATTCATAAAATTTACATTCTCACAATATATCGCATCATATCCATCATTATCCGAATATATTTAAACATTCATAAAGGTTCATACATCTTAAAAGTTTAAGTGTATCATTTAATAGTTTCACTGTGAATAGAAAATAAAATGTGTAGGCCTCAGGTAATCCTGGTTGTCTAAGTCAAAAGGTGGTGTTACATACACCCAACCTTCGAGAAACATATTATTGAGGTGGTCAAAAAAATGAGGGATATTCTTGTCGTAATGTCTCGACGTCTTCCCAAGTACCAAATCCTGGACTATACTTGTCCCATTGGACCTTAACTTGGTCTACCAGATGGTTCCTGAGCTGTCAAACTCTACGGTCCAATATGTGTAACGGTTCTACTGTGAGAGTTCCCACGTATGATACCTGCAATTCCTTCCAATTTAGTTTATGTGATTCATCAACAACATAATGACGTAAAACAGATACATGAAAAACATTATGAGTTTTATGCAAGTGGGGTGGTAGTACGAGACGATAGGCAACGGGTCCAATTTTCTCTTGGATTCTGAACGGTCCTATAAATCGAGGTGACAACTTTGTCCCCTTCCCAAACCGTATGGTACTCTTATTAGGCCTGATACGAATGAAAACTTGGTCTTCCACTTCATAAATTCGGTCGGTCCTGTGTGCATCCATAAATTTTCTGCCTATCCTATGTTTCCTTTAGTCTCTGCCTAATTTGAATCACCTGTTCCTCCATCTCTTGAATCAATTCTGGCCCAACTCTTACTCGGTCTTCTAGTCTATCCTAACTCAACGACATTTTGCATGGCCTTCCATATAGGGATTTGTAGGGTGGCATTCTGATGGAGCTATGAAAACTGTTATTGTAGGCAAACTCTACCAAAGGTAGGTACTTCTCCCAATGGATTTGGTTGTCCATGACGTGCATCCTAATCATGTCTTCCATGACTTGATTTACCCTCTCAGTTTTCCCATCTGTTTCAGGATGATAAGTTGTGCTTAAGTTCAACTGAGTCCCCAATGCTGACTGCAAACTTGTCCAAAACCTAGAAGTGAATCTAGAGTCCCTATCTGAAATGATCATCTTAGGTATCCCATGCAAATCGATAACCTCACTTACAAACACACGTGCCACATCAGTGACATCGTAAGTGTCTCTAACCAGAATAAAATGATCACTCTTGGTTAACTTATCCACTATCACAAGAATGGAATTGTGTCTATGAGATGTGAGCAGCAAAGCCACAACAAAATCCATAGAGATGACTTCCCACTTGGACATAGGAACATCATGTGGTTGTAGGAGGATTTCCAGGCGATGGTGGTCATATTTCACTTGGTGACACTCTAGGCACTTGGCGATTAAATGGACTACATCGCGCTTCATGCCTACCCAAAAGAAAAGTTTTCTCATGTCTGCATACATCTTCTTCACACCCAAATGTGCAGAATAAAGTTCTCTATGGGATTCCTTCAGTATGATGCTTCAAATATCCCCATCCTTAGGGATGTACATCCTTCCTCGATATCTTAATAGTCCGTCTGCTTCCAGACTATATCCTTTGTACTTTGGATCTAATTGCTTCCCACTCTGAAGGTTTGAAGTAACTTTTAAATACCAATTGGCTCCTTGGATTTGCGTCAACACACGTTCCCACAGATTGACTTTTAAGGGTATCAAGGAGAAGACACGTGCCCTTCTACTCAAGGCATATGCGACAACATTTTCCTTTCCCTTGATGTATGAAATACCAAAATCGTACTCACTCATAAACTCACTCCATCGCCTTTTCCTGACATTCAGATCCCTTTGAGTGAAGAGATGTTTTAAACTTTGATGGTCTGTTTTTAGCTCAAAGTTTTGCCCCACAAGATAGTGCCTGCAAAGTTTCAGAGCTAGCATTACAGCTTCCAACTCTAAATCTTGAGTTGCCTATAGCTATTCATTTTTCTTCAACTTCCTTGATGCATAAGCTGTCACTCCTCCATCCTGCATTAGCAAGGCCCCCAACCCTTGTTTCGAGGCATCCGTGTATACTGTGAAGTCCTTTTCCATATCTGACACTCATAGAATTGGCGCACTAGTTAGTAACCTCTTAAGCTCAATGAATGCACTATCACATTCTTCAGTCCATTCATACCTGACCCCCTTGCACTACAAAGTGGTGATGGGTTTCGATATTTTTGAGAATCCTTCCACAAATCTCTGATAATAACCTGCTAGCCCCATGAAGCTTCTCACCTCATGGGCATTTTTCGGCACTGGCCATTCCATAATGGCCTTTACCTTTTCTAGGTCCACAAAGATTCCTTCACCAGAAATGATATGTCCTAAATAGTGGATTTATTTCTGGAAGAAGGAACACTTCGAAAACTTTCCATACAATTTGTTCTCCCTAAGGCAGGACAACACCACTCGCAAGTGTTCCTCATGTTCTCTTTCGCTCTTGGAATATATGAGGATGTCATCTAGAAAGACTTGTAAAAAATGGTCTAAGTACTTCTGGAATACGCCATTCATGAGACTCATGAATACTGCTGGTGCATTGGTCAATCTGAAAGGTACTACGACAAACCCATGATGCCCAAACTGAGTTCAAAAGGCAGTTTTTGGGATATCTCCTTCCTTAATGCTTAACTGATGATACCCTGATCACAAATCGATCTTTGAGAATACCACTACTCCTTTCATTTGATCGAAGAGGTCATCTATCCGCGTCATCAGTTACCTATTTTTCACTGTAGCGCGATTCAAGTCCCTGTAATCTATACATAGTCATAAGGATCCATCCTTCTTTACAAAAATTACCGGTGCACCCCAAGGTGAAACACTGGGCCTTATTAGCCCTAAGTCCAGTAACTCTTTCAACTTCATTTTCAACTCACAAAGTTTCGATGCTGTCATCTGATACAAAGTCTTGTAAATTGGTTCTGCACCAAGTTTTAGCTCAATAGTAAAATCAAGCTCCCTCTCAGAAGGTAACCCTGGTAACTCATTCGGAAAAACATCCTTAAATTCTGACAATACCGGGTACTGATCCAATGAGGGTCCCTTCCTTTCATTCATTGCTTCCACTAGATATAGTCGACACCCTTGCCTCAAGCATCTCTTAACCTTCATAGTTGAGATAAAGCGTAATGACACCTTTCTTCATACACCCTGGATCTCTATTGGTCTTCCTTCATCGTCGACACAAAGCACCCTTTTTGCGAAACAATCTACCAAAGCTCGATGAGCTTCTAACCAATCCATTCCAATGATTAGGTCATACACCCCGAAAGTAGTGACGTATACCTTCAACTTGGTAGTACACACTCCCAGGTCTACTATACAATTATCAACACTAGGTCTTACCACTTGTTTTTCCCACGAAGCCATCTTGACTTGTTTAAATTCATCATTCTCGTAGGATGCCAACCCACTCTTTTCTAATGCAAATGGTGAAATGAAACTATATGTCTCACTAAAATAAAATAAAATCTTAACATTGATATGATTTAGCGTACCTGATGACTCCACCACCGTGGATTGATGTTCGGCCTGGCGATTATTAACCACTGTGTAAATATGGTGGCTGGTACTTGCTCTTCCCATCGGGGCATTTCCTTCTCTATGCACAAATCCTGATTGTAACTCTGGGCAGTCATGCTGGTAATGGGGTCCTCCACATCCCCAACAGGTAACACGAGATTGAACCTACGCACTAATCTGTGACTGTCTTTGAAATGAGTTCCTTCCCCTGGAACCCCTGCTCCTACTAGCTAGTCCCTGAGATGGTCGTGGACCTGCCTGCATCGTTGGTGATGAACAATATGGTGCACTCACTGCCACTGGAATCCATGCAAATGTTGTCCTTGGTGTGACTCAATTACCATATGGAGGTGGCCTTGAGCCCCCTCCCCTGGGAAATTTCCTAGGGGCCTTCCCTACGAATCCAGGACGATATGGAAAGGTTGGTCTCGTACCTCCAGTTAAGTTCATGTGTTCCTCCACATAACGTGCATTTTCCACAGCTTTCGCTACTGAAGACAGTTTCTACATCCGCACCATAGCCCTTATCTTAGGGTTCAACCCATAGACAAAGCGTTCTGCCTGTCGTTGGTCATTATCCATATATGAAACACACTTGACCAATTCCATAAACCTAATCTCATATTCATCTACAGTTCTGTTTCCCTGTACTAGAGCATGAAATGCTCCTACTAGAGCATGAAACACTCCTACCTGTTGTTCCTCATAGTAAGCTGGCAGATATTTCCTTCGAAACCTCTCCTTGAAAATTTCCCAAGATACAGTGTCCGAGGTAAGATGCAATTGTCTTTCCAGGTTGCCCCACTAGTTCAAGGTGCTCTCTCTTAATTGGAAAATTGCTATCTTCTCCTTTGAGGTGGATGCATAGTCCCTTAAGGAAAAACACCTTGTCATGCCTTCCAACCATGCTTTCGTGCATTCACTGTCGCGACCCCCGGCAAACTCCAGAAGTTTAATCTTTTGCAGTTATCTAGTGATGTCTTCGGGTGGAGGTCCTCCCCCTAAATCCCTCAACTCTTATGGATTACTCATTCCAGATGGTGGGGTTTCCACTTCGATCCCTGCTGGTTGTTGCCCCTTTAAAGTCCCATTTATGGCCCCCACAGAGCCCAGTATGAGATCTAGTTCCGACGCTGGTTGTGGCGACGCTAGTGGTGTTGGCAGTGCCTTCAACGATGCTCGTCTTCCTTGATTATATTGAGTCCTAACCATTCTGTATGATTTAACCTGCATCAACCAAATTTGTCAGGGTGAGTTCAAGGACGTTTCACATTTGCACAACTTAACTAGAAAATAGGGTTAGGTGTAAGTTTCTTTTTACTTGTCTGTAAACAAACATTACTCTCTTTAGGGGAGGTGGCTAGCTTATGGATAAAGTATCTAATCTTGATTTCTTTGCCTAAGAAAACTATTGACTCCTCTCGCCTCGTAGCTACGCTAGCTTTGCGTCATACTCACCAATTCCTCTAACTTACCCTCCTAGCACGCATGAAGCCCCCTCCTGCTTATCTTGTTCTAAGTACTTATACTTTTTGTTTACAACTAATTAAGGTGACTTCCAACCTAATGTTGATGAAATGAGTCTAAGGTTATCCTTCGACGCTTGACTCGTGAGCTTTCCTTGGCGCATTGTACATATGCGTTGAATTTTGTGTCTCAGTGGCTACATGTGTGAGTCTTGAGGATTGTAGAGTGGATTTCAGGAATTGGAGCTTAGCACTTGGCTTTGAATGGTGGAATGGAATGGAGGGACTTGGCACTTGGCTCGGTGGTTGAGGTCACGAAACTCAGTGTTTGGTTAACATGGATAATTGGAGATTATACTTCGGGATAGTTTTTTTTGTACGACTATTAATTTATTTATGTATATGAATTTATTTGTAAAGACTCATGTGTGGCATGTTGGTGTTTGGTTTTTTATTAAGGCTTAGGTGGTGGGTGGTCATGGGTTCAAAACCCATAGACTCCAAAACATTAAATTTTTTTTTTTATATATAACTTTATTTATTAATATTTTATTTATTTATTTATCATTATAAAAAAAATAATAAAAAAATAAAAATAAAAAAATAAATTAATCACTTTAATTATTTTAAGAATAAACAAATAATATATATAAATAATTTATGATAATCAATAATTAAATAAAAAAAATAAAAAAAATAACTAAAATAAAAACATATATAAATTAAATAAATAATTTAAAAACAAAACAATTTTTTTTTTTTTAAATAACAAAGGGAGGGCATGCATGAAGCCCACATGCCCCTCCCCTAGTGCTCATCCCCCTCCCCTAGTGCTCATCCCCCTAACCCTAATCTCGTCTCAGCCTTATATATTCAAACGCTTTCCTCACTCGACTCCTTTTCTATTTCATTTTTTTTTGTCAAATGCTCAGCAGAGGGATGAGGCTGTCGGCCATCGCCATTTCCATGCTCGGACGACCCTGTGTCTATGGTTTCAAGGTCTGGAGGGTGTTTTCCTGTTAGTCTCTCGGTGTGTTTTTCTTTTGTGTTGCCATGTATGTGTTGTTGCAGGTGCCCCATTTTTTTTATTTTCATTTATTATCATCATTTTTTTTTGTACAGCGCGCGGGCTGCCTGGCTTCTCCTCGGCTATTGGTTTGTGTATGTGGCTTCTGTAGCTTAGAGGTATTATGTGCATGTGTTGTGCACACTTTTCTTCCTTAGGACTTGTCACTTGATCGTTTGTCTTTGGTTCTTTGTGTATGACCTGTGGTAGGTGTAGTGGTTGATGTGTATGTATGGATCCTTTAGGCTTCTTGAAATCTGTTTATTCTATACTTCTGAAAAAACACAAGCATCTCTCTCAGATCAAACTTTTACAGAATGAAAATGGTGGATCCAGCTCCAAGAAACCCACAAGACAAATCCGAGAGCCCATATATATGAAACATGGGTACCATGCACAGGTATGAGTTATTTTCATTCTACGTTCCACAATATTCACAACGTAGTCTCAAGCAGTTCAAAACTATACAAACCAGAGAAATCAGATTTATGTGCATGGAGATGACCCCCTTGCTCATTCCAGTAGTCTCGGAAGAATAAAGCAGAGTGGCGG
>JZKD02S1973132.1:1304447-1324714 GCA_000966675.3 Picea glauca | reverse complement strand
GAGGGCCAGGATATCCGTAGATATCCTGGAGCTAGGTCGTTTTCCTAGTTGGCAGGGTGGACAATAGTTTTGGGCAATTATTTTTCTGTGTTTGCAACAGGACTAGACTGTGTAGTAGGTAGCAGGAGAGCAGCAGCAAGGCAGCTGGAAACGGAAATTAGCATAAGAGTTAAGGTATTCAATTCAAATTTATGCATTGTTTTAATTAGATTTATTACTCATTGATAAATTTTACTTGCGTAAGTGTTGAGAAAATTTGGAATAATTCTTCTTTTATAAACCTGGTAGAAATTGTTGTACATTTGGTAGGATTTGATAGAATTTTTAGATGTTAATTTAAAACCAGTCATTACACTTATCACATTCCTTTATTACCTTCTCTGATTCCTTTATTACCTTATCCTTCCTCCCCATGCTTCATTCCCCCCTTGCATACATAAAGTCTTATAAAAATAATTTAAAATTTATTCAGCTCTTAATTCATTACCCTAACCTTTAATAAGTTAATTAATTAATTAATTAATCAACAAATATAAACAATTAATTAATAAATAAATAAATAATTAATATTATTAATAAATAATCATTTTTTAACTAAAATATATTAGGATAGTTAATTAAATAATTAACTATTCTTGATAAACCCTATGCAACTATTTAGCTAGGGTTGTTACAGGCTACGTCCACATAACTGTTCTTTATAATATATTAAGATGGAAGCATATAGTTCTTATCTGCACTCTTAGCCTCCATATATATCTCTCTCTCTTTGTCTCTCTTCCCTCCCTGCGCACCCAGCTGCAGGGCTGATCTTCACACCCAACTAAAGATATTCCAATATAGAAGTCCCTCACACCAACACTTCTCTCTCACATAGTAGTAATCACTCGATCTCAAAATAACAATGAACTCTCAACCAACCTAGAACCAACCCATCCCATGTCCTTTAGACCCTTATTTATACATTACAATACCTCTCAGACATCCCTAGGTTGAAACCCAAGTGTCAAAGCCCTAGATACAAAAAACCTAGGTGTATAAAACCCTAGGTCAACTTGACCCACATTTTCAGGGCTTCCCCAGCCCATCTTTCCCTTCCTCTCACACAGTGCTCCAAAGCATCCAACAATGGATATTTCTTCTTGTTGAGTTGTCAACAATCCATCTTCCTTTCTGATCTGTCATCCTTGATCTCCTCCTCCAACGACTTGCTTTATCTTACTTCGCACCGTATTTTATTCTCTTTTGTTCACTTTGACCCAGTATTAGTCACTGTATCTTCTGCACACTTCACATTCCATCTTTTCTATCTTAATCTTCGCTTACATCCGTACCCAAGGGACGTTAGGCCCCCAACACTCACCTATGACTCATCCCAAGGAATTTCAAATCTGATCCTTCTGATTTTCTTTGACTCTAGGCTATGTAGAGCATCCTATGCTTTCTACTCTATCCCTCCCTTCCTTGTGTAGACTGTCTTTTTTATTTCTGGTACCCAATTTCAACTGCACCTGGTACCTGGACCCTTTTCCTTATGGTTTTAGTGAGAGATGTGAGGTAGCTGGTTGTCATAATACAGTTTCAACTGACTCCCATTCACCAAACCTTCCTTCCATTCTCCATTCAAAGTATTCAACTGTGTATCTCCTCCATTTGTAACATAGACAACCTCATATGGCCCAAGCCAATGTGTTCTGAACTTTCATGGATGCTTCATGAACTTACTATCATATACCAGAACCAAATCTCCTTTCTTAAATGCCTTCTTGTTGATGTGTCTGTCATGGTAGCCTGTTTCTCTTTCCTTCTGTACCTGCTCATGGAATCCTACAATAAATCTATCTTATTCTAGTTAGACCAACTGCGCAAGCCTCTCATGAACAATACCAGTGTCATCCATATATGTAAAGGCTATGATTCTTAAGCTTGGGACCAAATATTCCATCGAGACAACTACATTGAAACCGTAAACCAACTTAAATTGGGTCTGCATTGTTAGCTTCTTGCAAGTGGTTCTATACGACCATAGTACGGATGGTACTCTTAGATCCTATTCATTCTTGTTCACTGTGCAAATCTTTGTCAGCGTTGTCTCCAAAATCTTGTTGAATTCTTTAACTGTCACATTTTCTTGTGGACGGTAGGGTGTGCTCTTCAGATGATGGATTGAAAATTCCTTGGTCAAGGCTTCAACGGTCTTATTGATGAAATGTGTGCCTTGATCATTCATAAGGATCTTTGGGCATCCAAACCTGGTTATGATTTCATCAAATATGAAGCGTACAACTGTAGTTGCACTACAATACTTAACTTCTCTTTCTTTGGCCCATCTGGTCAAATACTCTGTCATAGTGATTATGTATCTTGCTCCTTTGCGCTTCCCTGGTGGGTTTATAGGTCCCACGAAATCAATGGCCCATTTCTCAAATGCTTGTAGGGTCATCTACGGTGATAAAGGATTTCATCTCTTTTGGATGGTTTTCCAACTATTTGACATACATCACAGACTCTGTAATAGCCCTTAGCATCTCTGTGTAAGGTAGGCAACCATAGGCCATATCTAAGAACCCTCTACATTGTTTCTTTCCCTTAATAGTGTCCTCCTACGATGCCTTAATGATATTCTGCGAGGATCAATGGTCTCTCTACCTCCATAACACACCTCCTCAATATCTCATTAGGTCCCATCTTGTATAGTTGTCTGGATATAAGTGAAAATTATGTAGTGCGCACTACCAGTTGTTTCTTCTTTGTGATTATATATTCACTCGCTTCCATTCCTGTTGACATGAACTGGACTACCTTTGCAAAGAGATCATCAATCTTTCTAATGGCCAACAACTGTGCATCTAGTAGTGTATCCTCCAAACTAGTAGGCTCTTCTCCATGTTCTAACCTCGACAAGTAGTCAGGACCTTTGTTCATTATTCCTGGCTTAACCATAATCTCAAAATAATATTCTTGAAATAGTAGAAGTCATATACATATTCTCCACCCCAACACTGGCTTGTTGACTAGGTATTTCAGCGTGGAGTGATGAATAAACATTTTAAGGTGTCCTCCCAACAAGTAGTGGTGAAACTTCTGCAATGCATACACCATGGCTAACCCTTCTCTCTCAGTGGTGGTGTAATTAATTTTAGTTGTTTATATATTCTTGCTAGAAAAGGATAACGGATGGTCAATGTCTCTAGCTCTCAGTGGTTCTAACACAACTCCTATTGCAATAGAAGATGCATCTACATGCACGTGAAATTCCTTGCTCCAATCTAGGAAAACCAGGATAGGTGGAGTAACCATTTTCTGTTTCAGGGTGTCGAAGCTCTGCTATCATTCTTCAATCCAATTAAACTGACAATCTTTCTTCAGAAGCTTCTCCATGGGTGTTGTGATCTGTGCATAGAAATTAATGAACTTCTTGTAGTATCCAGTGTGTCCCAGTGCAGTGCGTAGTTGTTTGACTGAAGTAGGAGGGGGTAGATAAAATATAATGGAAATATTAGATGGGTGTACTAGCAGTCCCTTCTTACACACAATATGACCTAACAACACTCCAAAGGATGAAAAGAAGATGCACTTCCTTAGGTTCAAGGAAATATGACACTGCCTGCACTTATCCAACATTAGTCTTAAACATTCAATATGATTTTGTAATAAGCTAAAACTAGTCCAATCATCAAAATATGCTTCCAGGAATTTATGTAAAAACTCCTTGAACGCTTCAACCACCACCCTGGGAAATATGGTTGAGGCATTATTCAATCCAAATGGAATCACTGTATACTGGTAGGATCCCCATTTTGTTGCAAATGTGGTCTTGTGGTGATCTTCCTTGGAAATCCGGATATGATGGTATCCTGAAAATCCATCTGTAAAAGAATATACCTCCTGTCCTCCTACATTATCTAACACTTTGTCAATGAATGGTGTAGGGAATGGGTCATGCAAACAGGCATTGTTCAGATTCCTGAGGTCTACATAGATCTTGATCTCTCCTGTCTTATTGTCCTGTACCACCATAGGGATAATCCACTCCAACTCTTCAATAGGTTCTATGATTCCTTCTTCCAGTATTATGTCAAGTTCAATCTTCACTTTCTCCTTATATTTGGGATTCAATCTGTAGGGTCTCTTTTTAATTGGCATTGCATCTGGTTTCAAAGGTATCCTCATCTCTCCTATGGGCCCTTTAATTCCCTTCATATCAGTGAAATTGGTTGGAAACAAGTCCTGATATTCATGAAGTAACTCTGTGATCTTGTCAATAGTGGAAGCATCCCATAATCTCCAACATTTGCAAGCTTCGATGTTTTCTCTGTTCCAATATTGACTTTCTTGATCTTGATCGACTATCTAATAAAAGGTAGTTCAGATCATAGTCCTTCTATGTCTCTTTGGCCTCTTGTTTCAGCGATGTTCACCTTCCTCAGATCATCGTCTTCGTCAACATTCATATTGTAACAACCTTGCAGTTTCTGGAGAGGTGCAGTCCATTTGTCCTCTTCTTGTTCCAAAGGGAGGCTAGGTGCCTCCTCAAATAATTTATGTCTTACAATATGTAACACTTGATACACTGTAGGATATTGGATTTCAAATAAAAAGGTATTTACAAAGTTATGAGTCATACCTTCCCAATTTGCAGTGACGAGGCACAGTTCTGCTTGAAGGTACCAATTGATAGGGGTTGTGTCTAGTGTGTTGATGAATTTGTGCACCCACTGCTCTAGAGGAATTTTCATCCATTCTTCCTTGCAACGTCACACATGGTCCTTCGGACAACTTCGACCTGTGTACCTAACTTCACAACCTTTTACTTGCTCTAAAAACCACACTGTCATCAAAGTGTGACATTGTACCCATTCTGTAATGTTGTTTTTGTGTGTCCCCCACCATCTTGCTAGAGTTTCTTTCAGGGCCTCATCCATTGCCAACAATCTTTGTTGTATTGGTACAATTTCTTCAAATTCCAACAAGAAATCTTCTAAATGATTCAGACCATAAAATGTGGGCAAGTTACTTACTGTTGTGTCGATCCAATGAACTTATCTGGTTAATCTAGCACATCGCCTTGTAGATACTTCATACATTTTTTTATGTCAGTTCTCCAGTGCTTCTTTGCCAGCTTATGATGAGAATGCATTGTCACTTCACCAAATTAAGTTCCTATCTTCTGTAGGGTTAATGTAATCATGTTGTTTGGCTGTTAATTTGTATATGTTTTCTAGTTCATATGCGTGATCTTCTTCCTTGATGGGTTTTGTGTATCTTTGACCTTCATTGGGATCCAAAGGTGCAATGACCCTAAGTCCATCTCCTTCAAACGCCATTATTATTTTATTTAAATCAACCACAGTGGAATTATTGAAAGCTTAATCAATTCCTAACAACGCAGGGTAAGGACAACTATCATCAACTATCTCAATCACCTCGAAGTTTCCAAACATCCTTACTTCGTCGATGTCCACAGGAACATGTTCCAATATTCCAAAGGGGCTCACAAATTGTTGATTAGCCATCATAAGCCTAATAGGGGAGTATATCAACTTACGTTTTCCCATCAGTGCCTCGGTCTACTTAGTCATGAAATTGACCTCCGACCCTAAGTCGAGGACTACATAGTCTATATCATACTCTCCAATTTGAGCATTCAAGTGTAGTTCCTTATTTGTCCTTATATTTTTAGAGACTTGGTATACTTCTCTATTCAACAAGGGATATATCTTTCCTAACACGTATTGTCTGATTAAATTTTGTAGCTCTTGTACAACGCTTTCATCCTGAATCAACTTAATACAAGTATATAAGAATTCCATGAGATTGCTTACCTCTTTTCCTTCTCTTGGCAAAGAAAACTGGTCGAATGGTAGAGGAATTACACATTCTCTTACTTCTGGTCATGTCTTCGATGAAGAACCTTTGTCTCTCCCGAATTCTTTTCTTTCCTCCTCAAATATATCTTTTTCTTTCTTTGCATCAAAAACTTTTGTCTTCTCTATAGCTTTCCTGACTCCTGATTCTTCTGTAGTCTTTCCTTGGGTTTCTCTGTCTTATCCTGTAACAGTGCCTCCTCTAGTTATAACAACGACTCTAGGGTCTTCTCTGCGAGGTTCAACGTATATCAATTTCACTTGCGGGTTCTGTTGAGGTCATCATCTCTCTTGAAGTTTGGTTAGCAACACAAGACAATCTTCGATAACATGTTCAAATGAGATGCAATAGCTGGAAGTGGTACAAGGGTTATAATGTTCCCTTGCTAAGTGTCCTGGCTACATGTATTTATAATAGATAAACTATCCTCGACCTTGACCCATACCTCCTCCTCTTCCTCTTCCTCTGAATCCACTGCGAGGGTTGAAGTTTCCTCTTCCTAGGGAATTATACTGCGCAATGCTTCCTTCTTGCTGTAATTTTCCTTGAATTTTGTATACATCCCTCGAACTTTCATGAATTAGGTCGTAAGACCTAAAATCCCTGTCATTGTGTCCTACCAACTTACAGAATGTGAAATACAGATTTGTGGGTGTTTGGACATATTTTTGAAGATAGTAACATTCACTAGGGCGATGTCGATTTATACATACCTCACACCTGCGTAGGGTAACTTGATTCAAAGAGCTCGAAGCTACAGAGGACAAGTATTCATGAAATAAGGGACAGTTTTCCTTTTCATGGACTTATGATTTGCATCTGATACACCAGATGTCTTCTCTTTTATATTTTCCCTTGTCTTTCTTCATATCTTTGACCTGTAGAGATAAGCTAGTCAGTTGACTCAAGATTTGACTCATACCTGAGCTAGATTCTCCCACAGGGGTTGATTCTAACTTCATGGCGATCTTTAGCACCTCATTCTGCGAAGAAATATTCTGTTGCATCATAGGAAATCTGATGTGCAGTAAGAGGGCAACAATGAACCATTCCTTGTTATGCTCATATGGGATCTGGAAACTCAAATAGCCTGTCAAGGTCTTAAATTTCTTATCAAACTCCCACACAGGATCAACTATTATCTGCTTGATTTCTTTTAGATCTGTAATGCACTGTGACTCTAACTTAGGTTTCTTGAATTCAACAATTAGCGTAGTCTTAATGACATTCAACAGTTTCGATGCAGTTCCTTGGAAAAATTTCATGTACCATCTCAGTGCGTGGTCTCTTAGGGTAGTACTAAGATGATATCATTTAACAACTTCATTGCTGATGTTCTTAATAATCCATACAGATTCACATAAAAACCAATGTTTATTAGGATCTTTAGATCCATATCCTCTAAAGTTGGGTAACCTCATCTCATCTTCCATAGGTCTTCCTAGTTTTCCTAACTGAATATGTGGTGGATTGCTAGTGACAGTGCTTAGAGCGCTTTGGTGACTCTAATTACTTTGATTTCTTAATGTTTTTGAAACAATAGGAGGAATAATAGTACTTACTTCAATAGTTAATGCATTTCCTGAAGTTTATAGCTCTTCCCGACGAGGTTCTTAATCTTTCCCTTCCTCTACCCTAGTGGATTCTAAATTCTCTTCATCTATTAGATATGCCTCTTCTCCACTGTAGAAACCCTTGTCCCCATAGTTTTTCTTAAACATGTTCGAAAGAGGGACTTCACTGAACTCTCTCCCACTACGCGTATGTCTAGCCTATGTGTCGATGTCATTGTCTGATTTCTTGAACATTATCCTTTTCCAATCCAACCAACTACTGTATCTTCAATATGTTCTTCTCATGCAATAACATCTTGATCTTCAACTTTCAAAAGTTTAGAAATTTTCCTCTGGGTCCCTTAAAGAAATACCTCTCGGCTTGGATATATGACTCTAGTCTGTCAACAACAAACATGGTGATATACCCTCCAATGGTAATATAGAACCAATGATATACTACTCTTGACATACAATTATCAACTCTCTTGACCTTATTGATCAACGTCGATGTCCAAAGCATAGGTGGTCTAGCTTTGATCTCAAATTGGATGTCTGCTAACCTGGCTAGCCACTCATATAACTCCTAGTGAATTACTCCAAAGAAAATCTTGTGTATATCAATAAAGATATATATTCCCAACCAATCCTTTGTTCTAAGATTGGGTTTCTTATTCTAGGCTTCAGCGAAGTCTTTTTCTTGATTCTCTATCCACTTCTGAATCTCTTTCTTCGATGGAAACCACCTTGGCATTCCCTCAAGAAGATTCTTGTCCCAGCAACAGAACCATTTGTTAGCACAGAGGCAGACCTAGGGTTCATATCCAAGAGCGCACCAACAAGCCCTAACTACTGGCCCTTTCAACAACACCTGTGAGGCAAATGCAGTCTCACCCGAAGTAGCTATGGGGGGTTACAGGGCACATATGTCTACGACCAAGGGAATACATAGTGGATCCAATACAAGAACAACACAACATCTAGATATCAATTACCATCTTAGATCTACTTCGCACAACTATCTATCATATCTAACACAATATCACACTAGAAACATATCAAATGACAAAGAACCCAACATCAATCACACATAACACAATATATATGTGGTTCACCCTCTCTCTAGGGATACATCCACAAAACTGTTCTTTTTAATATATTAAGATGGAATCATATAGTTCTTATATGCGCTCTTAGCCTACAGATCTCTCTCTCTCTCTCTCTCTTCCCTCCCTACACACCCAGCTGCAAGGTTGATATTTGCCCCTAGATGAGGATATTACAATACAGAAGGCCCTCACACCAACACTTCTCTCTCACATAGTAGTAATCACTCGATCTCACAATATCAATGAACTCTCAACCAACCTAGCACTAACCCATCCCAGGTCCTTTAGAACTTTATTTATACATTAAAATAGCTCTCAGACATCCTTAGGTTGAAACCTAAGTGTCAAAATCCTATATACCAAAACTGTAGGTGTCTAAAACCCTAGTTCAACTTGACCCGCATTTTAAGGGATTCACCAACCTGTCTTTCCCTTCCTTTCGGGCGGTGCTACAAAGAATCCAATGGTGGATTTTTCTTCTTTCTGAGTTGTCCATGATCTATCTTCCTTGTTGATTTTCCATCCTCGATCTCCTCATCCAACAACTTGTTTTCTCTTACTTCGCACTGTATTTTCTTCTCTTATGTTCACTTTGATCCAGTATCAGTCACTGTATCTTCCGTGTAGTTCACATTCTGTCTTTTTTGCCTTAATATTCTCTTACTTCCATACCCAAGGGAGAACAAAGGGAAACCAAATCATTGGTAATTTCATGAGAAATCGTAGATAACGTCAGGTGAAAAATGCTAAGGGAGGTACATGGATGGAGAATATGCAACCCAAAAAATTCAGGTGTGGAATGAAACCTCGCTGAGAAAAGAGACAAACCATGTGTAAATCCATGGTGTAATACGCATGGTAAAAAACATATATTGAATTGAATCACCTGAACATAAAAGAACAGAACAAATCTTTGTAAGGATATCCCATCCAAAATAGTTTAAAGAAGATAAAAAGGGATAAATTTGCTCGATAAAATTGCTAGTAAAAAGGGAGAAATTGTTGGGTGGAGGGAAATAAAAATAGATAAGTTCACATTGTACAAAATCAATGAGCCAATTGCTAAGGATATCAAATGAAAACACCATGAACTAGAAGGGTTAGCTCGCCAGGAGAAACCTTTAAAAATGCATAGGTAAGAAAGATAAATCACTAAGCGAAAGTCTTAAGGGGAATAACTTGTGATCTCTTAACAAACACAGAGATATGAAATAAATTCACTGAGTAAGGGATCAAATGTGCAAAGTTTAAATTTATGGGTAGAGGCGTAGGGTTTTAATCTAAGTGAAGCCATTGTAGGAGACTATATGTTGGGTTAGTTCTTTCTTGCAAACACGGAGGACCACCAAGGGAAAATAAAAATTAAATTGCAAAGGACATCAGGTAAACACGTAAGAGATGAACAAAGAACAATAATAAATAAAATAAATTCGCTGGGAAATGAACCATAACACAAGGATGATCAATGAATGTTAATTTATCTGGGGAAATCTCTCAAGATTCAATTAGAAACACATTTTAATTATCTCTAAAGCTAATGATGAACACTAATAAAGGTTTTAATCATCCATACATATTTTAAAGAATTACAGTACACATTAAAAATATTAACACAATTTTAAAATCTCAACATAATTATTGTAACTGAAGACAAGGATTTGAAGTGTTCTATCGCGCTTGCACTCCATCCATCTCCCCACTTTCTAATCATGAGGACTTCACCATTACCTCCAAGACAACGCTAGGGGTAATCTTCTTCCCCCTAAGCCCCCCGAGCTGCAAAGGGGCAGTGCACAAACAACCAAAATCACCTAGCTCCCAGCTCACCTCGCAACGTAGTGCCACCACTCTCTCTCTCTCTCTCTCTCTCTCTCTCTCTCTCTCTCTCGCTAAGTATCCCAACTCTCACAAGTAAAACTAGTCTAAATTTCTACAACATAACCTTACTCATAACCCGTGTGATGCATTCCACCTCTCATCTATTTATTTTATAGAATTTCCTTAGTAACAAATTTCACATATTTTTTTTTTAAATATAATTAGGAATTATCCCCCCATACACTTGTCACCCGTTCCCTTATTTGCACCGATAAATCCACAATTTAATTTAATTAAAAGTCCATTTCCCTCACCCGTCCTAAAAGCGCTCCTAAAATCACTCCTAATTGTCCCTTTATTCCCTTTGTTTTCCATTTATGATTGACTCCTTTTTAAAATGGATTTGAGTTAAAATATGAATGTTTTCTAGTTAGACTAGACTTTGGATACCTTTCTATCCTTACAAATTCTTGTACACTTTATTCCTTTATTATTTTAATTTCTAATTTTGGTATTTACTTTCACAATGTGTATTAAATCACTATTTAGATATTTTTATTTTTATTGATTTCTTAAATTGATTTACTTCACCCCTCATTATTTAACTTATAAAATTACCTTTTACTCTTATCACTAATATTAGACTTAGGCTTAGCTACAATTTTATTTGCATGATCTTGGACCCTTAGGGATTATGCTTAATAAATTTATTCTTGAGTAAATTAATTAATCAATTAATTAATTTGATAGGTGCTCAAGATTTTATAAGGTTTAACATTCACTCAAAGTTTTATATGCCACTTACATTCATTGACCGATTTTTTTTAATACTGTGACGTGCCCTTCAAGATGTACTTCATGCTCAAAGGGTTCCACTCACCTTTGATTCAAATTTTAATTACATGATGTGCTCTTCAATACATACTAAGTGCTCCAAGGGTGCCACTCACCATTGACTAGTTTTGGTAGTTGTCCAACCCTTGGAGTCAATACTCCATTCATGAGACCTTGTGAGGGACTAAGGGACTCTAAGGAATAAGGACCCTGCCTTATTATGTGCCCCTTAGAATCTTCATGAGAGACTGTCTCAGTCTTCCCTCATGACATCGTGGATCTCTCGAACTAGGTAATTGTTAACCTATGATTCACGCCATGATGAAAGTGCTAGTAGGATGTGACAGGAATGTTTCCACACCTCTCCCTCAATATTTGGTTTCTATGCATGAACCCTTTACTCCTTATGTGAGTCTCATTATAAAGAAATCGTTAGCCTTCATCCATCAAAGAAACAATGTCAATGATCATAACAACATCATAATATACCTGATCATATGTCACATATGAAAAAATAGAAATACCCAAACCATATAATGTCCATTGTCTGACTCGATCCAGAGTCCAAGGAGATCCATTGATTCCATCAGCATCCTCAATCTGTCAAGTGCCATGCACACTTAGGAGAAACTCGTAAATAGCACTTGTCTACATATATATCACATAACATAACATCATAATAAAAAAACATCATTATGCCATAAGTGAAACATAAAATCATATATTAAAACCAGATCACTTGCACGCAAGTGTCCTCAAAGAATATGTCAATAACATGTTCTCACAGGAGAAATATGTTACACTAAAATATATATACAAGTGTTCATTTTATATTATCAAGAGATTTATGTACATACCAATATGTGATTCAACTTCTGCCTCAATTTTGGTTTCAACGACTTGATCGATGCTAGGAGGAAAATCTATTTATATTTTTTTTAAACATCAAATCCGAATTACAATCAATTAAATATTTTAAACAATAATTTAAATTAATGATTCTATAATTTTAATATAAACAATATGTGTACATGCATATACATGGTTGGACTTTTTCTAGTTGAAAATTTTTATTTACATAATCATCATTTATTTTTTCAATATTTTCATGTTCTTGTTTGTTTCTCCAATAATGCTCTTTCCTATGTTCGTTATGGCGAGTTTCATTTCAAGTGAGATGAAATTTTCTCTTGCACAAATGTTTGTTTCCCATGAGTGTAGTTATTTGTAAAAGTTAAATTAATAAAAATGAACATTTCAGAATCGCCTCAGAAATACTTCATTCTCACAAAAAATTATTAAAATATAATTTTTCAAGAATTTTATGTTGAACAATGCCTTCACCTTGAAAAAATGTTCAACAATGTCTTCAATCTATAATTATTATTTTTGCATTCAAAACATCAACCACCTTGTTCAAAACAACGAAAAAATGAAAAAAATGATTCAAAGTTTTTCTTAGGGGTTCCACATATACAAAACCATGAAACGAGAGTGTGAATTGTGTTAAATTGGTTCGACAGAAAACATATTTACAATTGAAATGAAATGACGTGTCCCTTCATTTTTTCTGACCGACGGATTTATCTCGCCCATCTTTCGAACGAAAAACAAATTTTTTGTCTAAAAACTAGGAATCCGTTTATTTTTTATGGATTCCGTTAGTAAAATATATTTCGGTCGGAAAACAATACTTTTCGGTTGAAAGATTATTTTGGTCAAAAGCCTGTGAATGGTATTGTTTGCAAGAACATGATAATTCCCTCTAGCTTACTTCAACTTTGGAGGTTGCAGACTCTTGCGGATAATCATATTTTAGATTCGAAATTGATATCAGTATTTGCAAAATTGAATCTACTTTCTACGGATATAATTTGTTTTCATTTTCATTAATTTGATCTAATTCTATTTAATTTTATAAAAGAATCACTGCATAATATTTTCAAGTGACATTATGATTCAGTGAAATGAAATATCCATATCTCTAAAAATACACAGTGGAAAATTTAGAAAAAAATATATTCACAAACCTTAAACTGTTCTCTTCAAAAGGGTATTTTTAGATTTTAATTTTAAGTACAAATTAAGATATATAAAAGGTGGGGGGAAACATGTGTTTAAAATATGCAATTGTTTCATGTAGGTCAACTTAACAAAATTCTAGAAATTATAACATGCATCTGTTAGATTTAAAATTATAGTCTTAAGAAAATAGAGACTTTGTAGATTGTTGTAGTATATTTAGTTTGTCAATTTTTTTTTTTTAATAATAGATACATTGTTGGGGGAAAACATAAATCATTATCATTCCTTTCATTTTTAAGGAACATACTGTGAAACAATTTCCAAATTGACATATCAAATATCAATAAAAATAATTTGAAAAATAGTCAGTAGAAAGCAAACAAAATTCTTCACAAGTTTTGGTTTTACTGTAAAGTGAAATTCTTAATAAAAAAAAATACTTTTGTATACCGAAATTTGAATAACTTGTGAAAATACAGATTTTTTTCTCATCAAACAAGCAAAATAGACACCCATCTTCATCATTTCACCAGAATCTCAGTTTGCTAAAGATTAATCCAAGAAAAAAGATTCCTTGGGGAAAAGAGGAATACCACCAATACAAAAGTGGGGGTGTAAATAAAATAACCTATACAAGGAATCCCCCCAAAGAGGAGTTAATGTGAATACCATGCACACCATATAAAAGGCTAAAACAATATAGGACATGGGAATAATATATGCATACTTAGAGGATCGACAAGAATAATACCAATCTAGTATGATCAAAGTGAAAGGTAAGATCATTAATCAACCTCTTGTTGTTTTAATTGACTCAGGAGAAATCCATCGGTACATTGATCTTGAAATAGTGGATAGATTACATTTGGAGAAAAGTAAGCTAGAGAAGTCAAGTTTGGTTGAACTAGCCAATTGAACAAAATGAAGGATTAATGATACGGTCAAAAGTTGTCCAATAAATATGAATGGAGTAAGTACTAATTTTGATATGAATATCAACAAATTAGGATATTATGATAACCTAATTGGATTTCATTGGTTGGACAACCACCATGCTATCCTATATTTTCATAACAAACATTTACATCTTTTGATGAAGAAGGAAAAATGAGCATTATGAAAGGAATTTCAAGACCCATTTCTATAAGGGATATTTCAACCTTATAACTGAAGAGATGTTTCAGGAAAGGATATCAATTGTATACAACTCAAGGGGAAGAGACATAAAAGACAAAATGGCCAATCCTTGAAGATTTTTCAGTATTTCAAGAGTTTGAAGATGTATTCCAAGAAATACCAGGATTTCCGCCAAAGAGGGAAATATATTTCCCTATTGATTTAGTACTAAGAGATTCCCTAGTATAAAAAACATCTTACATAATGAGTACACCTGAATTGAAAGATTTGCAAATGCAACTAGAAGAATTGTTGAATAAAGGGTACATACATCCAAGTCTTTCACCTTGGGGAGCACCAATACTCTTTGTCAAAAAGAAGGATGGACCATTGAGGTTGTGTATTGACTTTAGATAGTTGAACAAATGAGAAATGAAAAACAAATACCCTCTACCCAGAATTGATGAAATCTTTGATCAACTAAGAGGAGAAAATATATTTTCAAAGATATACTTGAGATCAAGCTACAATTAGGTAAGAATCAAGGAATAAGACATTAATAAGACATCCTTTAGAACCAAGTATGGACATTGTGATTTTTTGGAATGGCCATTTCCCAACTGTCTTTATGTGCTTAATTAATGGAATATTTAAAAATTATTTGGATAAGTTTGTCATAGTATTCTTGGATGACATACTTATTTATTCTAAGTCAGAGGAAGAGCATGAAAATCACTTCATATTGGTATTTCAAGTGTTGAGAGAACATCAGCTTTATGTTAATCTTAGTAAGTGTTCTTCTTACCAAGAACATATCCATTATTTGGGTCACATTATTTCATAATAAGCTATAGCAGTAGATCTAGAGAATATTGAATCCATTAGAGAATGGTCAACACCCATGAATATTTCAAAAATAAAATCTTTTATGGGATTAGTCAGATACTACATGAGGTTTATAACAATGTTTTCTAATATTTCTCATCCCACCTCTTCTTTGCAAAACAGGGGAATTGAGTTTGAATGGACAACAAAGTGTGAAGATAACTTTAATTTTTTAAAGGAATAACTTACCAGTGCACCTATTATAAACATTGTTGATGCAAACAAGAATTTTGTGGTATGTACATATAAATGCAAAGAAAGAATTGCTAGAATCCTCACTCACAATGGACATGTCATTGGCTATGAGTCCAAAAATATTAAAGAACATGAGAGAAATTATTCCACACATCATTTAGATTTTGATGTCATAGTTCATGCATTGAATATGTGGAGGCATCATCTCATGGGAAAAATATTTGAATTAAGAACATACCATAGTGGTAAGAAATATCTTTTTGAGCAACCAACTTTGAATGTCAAACAAACAAGATGGATGGAATTTTTAAGTGAGTATGACTTTAATATTAAGCATATCAAGGGGAATGAAAATAAATTTGGTCATGCACTCAACAAACGAGTACATATAAAGCATGATACAACTATTAGTATGCATCAGACATATTTAAAGAGTAGAATTTTGAGATGTTGTTGTTACATATCAACATAATTACCTACAAGTAAAATAAAGTTTACATCAATAAAATGTAAAACATAAAATTAAAGAGTATGAGATTAATTAAGATAGATTACTTATTATTAAGAATAAAATTTATGTTCCTAGATGCAAAGAAATTAGGAATTTGGTGTTAAAATAAATGCATAATGTTCCATATGTCAAACATCTGAGCTACCAGAAAAAAAATTGCAGTAGTAAGAAGACAATTATTTTGGCATGGAATGAGTAAGGATGTTTTTGATTACTTTTCTAGATGTATGGAATGTCAGCGAGTAAAAAAATGAGCATAGACACCCAATAGGTTTTGTTCAACCATTTCCTATTCCAGAGATGAAATGGGAAGTCGTAACCATTGATTTTATAACTAAGTTTCCTAGGATAAAAAGGAAACATGATTCCATAATGGGAGTTTTGGATAAATTGACAAAGGATGTTCATTTTATTCATGTGAAAATGACTCATACAACAACTAATATTGTAGAAATTTACATGAGGGAAATTGCTAGGTTGCATGGGATACATAAGAAAATTGTTTTAGACAAAGACAAAAAATTTAATTCAAATTTTTGGAGAAGATTATTTAAGGGATTTGGTAGAAATATGAACTTTAGCACAACATACCATCCACAATCAAATGGATAGACAAAAAGAGTCAAATAAGTAATTGAGGACATGTTGAAAATATATTGATGGATAAACCATCTAAGTGGGAATATTACTTGCATTTGGATGAGTTTTCCTATAATAGTGAGTATCAAGATTCATTGAAGATGAGCCGATTTGAATATTTATATGGTAGAAAATACAATACTATAGTGAGATGAGAATATGGAAGATCAGATGGTTAAAATTAAGTAGAATTTGAAGGAAACACAAGATATACATAAAAGTTACGCATATGAGAATAAAAAATATAGCGAATTTAAAGTGGAAGAGAATGTGCTTTTCAAAGTGAATCCCAAGAAGAACTCATTGAAGTTCCGACACAACCGCACTCCTTGGAGCACGTTTGCCTCCTCTAGGACCTTCTTTCTTCTCGGCCCGAAGAGTGTCAATGCTCTTCTATCTCCCAATCGGAAGATCTACCCCCACAGTTCCTTCACGCGACTTCCCCTTTGTTCACTTGGCGGGAAAATTGGAACTCGTAGCTTCACGAGCTCACGGTCTGTCTCTGGGCGCTCAAATCCCCGAGACCCGATGCGCTAGTCAACACTGACTTTGTTCTTCCCTTATCCTAACTTCGCTATCTCGTCACTCGCGACACCAAGCGCCAAGATTTCCACTCCCCGATACACGAGACGCCGAACTCACGATATTTCTCCTTCGCGACTTCGCTTCTCGTGAGATTAGATCACTCCTGCCTCGACTTCCGATGCCTGAGGTTCCGATACTTGAGATATCTCTACTGCACGTCTTCGCTACTTCCACGACCAAGTAATCTCCCCGTCGAATCCCGATGCCCGAGATGCCAAACCTCCGATGGTTTCTGCCACCTGTCCTCCACTATCCTTAGGATCCCACACTACTTACATGGCTGCCGAAATATCGCTTCTCGCACTCTCGTGACTTCTGCGACCAAATCTTCCATTCTTTTCTTGCGATGGCCCGATATCCGATTTCGCGATGGATCCAACGACCCTGTCTTGGATCAATGCTCCGAACTGTCCTGAGCTTGAACCTTCCTACTCCTGCGCTATAACTTCCTGACACCTCTGTGAGATCTGACGGCCCACAGAAACTCGCGGATTCCTCACGAAGAATATTGACCGTCCACTCTTCTTCTTGTGCAATCCACGAACAAGAAATGTCTCTCCACGAGACTTGTTCTCCAACCTGCGACGCTTCTTCTCAACCTGCTCACGCAACTTCTCTTGTTTCCCTTCAACAATTTTGAAGGCCTATCCCTCATGATCTTCATGACTTCCAATCTCTCAGGAAGAAACTCTTGCACGCACTCCTTGCGGAAAATCTTCAACAACTTCTAAGTGTTGAAGCTTTCGACCCTGCACACACCTGCAGTAGCAGTCTTTCAATCCCTTGGCTCAGAATCACAACTCTAAGTCTTTTTCTAGCCTGCACATGCCTTGCATGGCTCCGGTGCCAAACCTGCACTTCTGGAACTTAGAACAAAAGTTCTCTCTACTTGAACCCTGCTGTCAACGCACTCCTTGTGGACGATTCGACTGCACTCCTTGTAGGAATTCTCTGGTTCAAGATAGAGAAACAATTGAAGCTAACTCCTTGTTCTCATAGACTTCAATTCAACCATGAAATCGCATACACAACACATAAAAGCAAATGTATGAAAGAAATCGAACATTCATGAGTATAATATCATAAATACACAGAGAATAGACACACAACCATGGATTTGAATCAAACTTTCTTCTATTAATTCAATATCTGTACATGGGTGTTCTTCATACACTTCTCTGCATTCCCTACTCTTCCTGAATGCTCTCAATGATCCAGAATTATGTTACAATGTACAAAGGAGGGTGTCTATATCCCGTTTCCCTCTCGAGCTCTACGCTATCAAATCTAGAATTAAATTCCTATCTAACATCATTAAATCTATTAAATGCCTCATCTACCTAAGGATGAGAGCTATCCTCTCAAGGTCCATTACAATATACAAAGTGCGCTCCATTAAATCCACGCATTAATGTTTGTGCAACAACATCAAGGTGCTTTTAAAAAAAAAAAAATTGTGCTGGTGCTATCCAACTTTCCGCTGCTTCTGCGCTGGCTCGCTTGACGTGAGCGATGCTCCTGCATCAAGTTGGATAGTTGTACAAAGCTAGCAACAAGATTCTATGGTCCATTTGAGATATTGGAAAAAATAGGGCTAGCTGCATATATGTTTGCATTGCTTGCTTCCATGAATGTGCATAATGTATTTCATGTTATTGATTGAAATTTGATTTAGATAGAGCCATAGGGAGACTTTCAAGTCCAACAAGTGCGCATATTGGAAACAAAAGTCAAAATGCTCTGGAATTGAGTTATAGAGCTCATAAAAGTACATTGGACCTACTAAGGTCTTGAAGATGGCATACGGGCATAGTACCTACGACTTTTTGAATAAATTTTGAAATTTTGATTTATGTTTTGTATATGCACTGAAGATAGTCCCAAAATAATGGGGAGGGGAATGCAATACCCTGGTTTTGATTCCCCATATTAAATAATGTATTTTTTTATTCTATGAAAGTTCTTAGTGCCCAAATAATTATAAGAGGCCACCGTTCCTAGGAAATATACTATTTTGATCATTACTAATAATAAAATACATCGTTGGCTACTAGAGGGATAAGGAAAAAAGGTATAGGGGGCTATGATTCCATGAGATATGGGGCTTAAGGGGTTAAGTATTATATTATATTTTATTTATAAATAATTTCTTTAATTGAGATAAGTGGTTAAATGAGATTCTTGGGGGAAGGCCATGTGGTTCTTGATTTCCAAGTAAATATATAAACCCATATTATGGGTTGTTTGGGGGTTCTTCTCCATTCACACTTTCACTCTTTCATTCGTTGTTTCTTAATTGTTATTCCTTATTCATTCTTGTTATTGGATTGGGACATGGAGGGGGGGGGGATGAATTGTTGAAGAACAATCCATTGTTTGTTGGATATAGTAATGACTTGTGTATTCCAACCATGGTTTTGTGTTTTCATGCATGAGATGCATTGTCTTGTACTAAATTTTATTCATAGGCATGAGTCCTGAGAATCCTAATGTGGATAAAACATTATTTCCACATTCCAATTAGTCGTCATCTAATATCCTCTTAAAACCCTTTTTCACCATCTTAAGGTAAGAATCACAGATAGTTACAACATTTAATAACCTTCCATTTTTATTTTTAAAAGCCAAAGGATCGCCAAAGACATTGTCTCGAAGGGAGATAAGGACAGGAAGGCAAATTTAGATGGTGGAGGGTGTGTCCCTCCCCAAAACACAACGAATATGAAAAGGAAATATTGGGCGTGCGAATTAAAAATGACCGAGGGTGTGTCCCTCCCAAAAATCACAGCGAAACTAGAGGGGAAAATTTCTTGGGAGAAATTAGAAAGAAGCGCTTAGTGAAATACAAAAATAAATGCAGGGCATTAATGGGTATATTTGTTGCATAAAGCTAGGATATTGTTGGGAGAATTAAGAATGAGACGTTGAGTAGTAATGTGAACGCAAATAATTGTGGGAGGTGCAAATTCACTGATGTAATGCCCATATATTACTAAGGGTCATTAAGTTTCCTAAACATTTTATCGATTTTCAGGTGTCAGTACTACCCGAAACTTCATTGACAAACATTGCTCAAATAAATTTAAATTATCAACTCTCCTTTTCGTGCTCAATAGCTTTATCAGGCCG
>JZKD02S1973132.1:1275789-1298932 GCA_000966675.3 Picea glauca | reverse complement strand
AAAATTGTTTTATATAAATTTTATATTAAATATTTAAATAAATCCTTTCATAAGATTAAGTACTCGAAAAATTTACAATGTCAAAAAATAATAAAAATAAATACTTTTTATAAATTTTATATTAAATATCTAAATGAATCCTTCCATAGTCTTGTTTTAAATACTAAGAAAATTTACAATATCAATTTTTTTTTATCAAGCTACTAGTTATTTTTTATCTAATTAAATAAAAAATCATTATTTAAGAAATAATAATTAAAATTAATAATTTTAAAGTTGCCTTGATTAAATTATAATTTTTGAATTTATAATAAAAAATAAATATATATATTATATTTTTATTTATATTATATAAATATAATATAAATAATATTATATTTTTATTTATAAATATTATAAATACAAATACAAATATAAATAAATTTTATTATTTAAGTGAACGTCATGTTTTTAACCATCAAACCCACTCAGATTGTATACCTCGTAAACTTCCTCTAGTTTCTTTACCAAAATTTTATTTTACCAACTTTCCCTCTATCTCCAATTCTTTCATGATAATGTTTTGCAACTTTAAACATCACTTCTTTCATGATAATGTTTTGCAACATTAAACATGGGTGAAATTCTTACGTAAATCCAACTTATATGCATTATAAAAAAAATTATAGTATGTTTTATTATTCTTTTCGTTTGTTATAAGTTCCCGTGAAAACTTTCACTATTTCCTTTCTTAGGTGAGCCAAGGTGAGTCTCCTTTCGCAAATGTCTTCATTTTCCTTTTTAAATATACATTCTCTATAAGGTGAGCCATCACTAAGCCTCATTTTATAAATATCTTCATTTCCGTTTTCTAATATACATTCTCTATTAGGTGAGCCATCACTAAGTATCATTTTATCAATATCTTCATTTCCGTTTTCTAATATACGTTGTCTATGTAACTATCATTAATTTGTTGCAATTGATTTCTCTAATATACATTCTCTATTAGGTGAGCCATCACTAAGTCTCATTTTATCAATATCTTCATTTCCTTTTTCTAATATACGTTGTCTATGTAACATTTTATCAATATCTTCATTTCCTTTCTCTAATATACGTTTTCCTTTCTCTAATATACGTTGTCTATGTAACTATCATTAATGTGTTGCAATTGATTTCTTACATATTCATGTATATATCTTTTACAATTTGAAAAACCTTTACATCCACACTTTTCAGTTGCTCTCCAATTTGAAAAATCACCAAGGTCCAAAACTATTACTCCCTTTAGAAATGTTCCATACACATTATGAAAAGCCTTTTTCCCTATAGATTTGTCAACTAAATATTTATACGAAAATAAATCAAGTTATAATATCTTATCCCACTACCATGTTTTATTCACTACCAAACATCTTAGTAAATTATCGAGGTTTCTATTCACAATCTTTGTTTTTCCATGTACTTGAGGGTGATATGGAAAACTAAACTACAATCTAGATCCCAACTTTTTCCATAATTTTTTCCAAAAGTGTCTTAGGAATCTTGTATAGCTATTTAAAGTCATAATCTTGGGTATCCACGCAACTATACTATCTCTTTAAAAAGTAAGAAAACAACATTAATCACATCAGTTATCTTCTTGCATGCAATAAAATTTGAGATTTTTGAAGATATGTCCACAAGCACCATGATTAAGTCATTACCTCTTTGATTTTTTGGTAATCCAAAAAAAAATCTATCATTAAATATTCCCAAGGCTCTTGTGGTACAAGTAAACGTGTACTAGGTAATTTATAATTTCTTGCCACTTTTCAAATGCTTTAATTATAGAATAGAACACTTGATCATAAACATAGTACTACTCCAATTGTTGGCCCACATGCAGCACAATCCACTTGGAAAACTTTGTTGAAATCTAGTAAGGTTAATACAAGTTTTGCAATAGAATTTTTCTTTAAGTTATCAATACTATTTTATGTTATTGTTTTTTACTAAGATATTCCCTTCTTCATTCACTCAATGAGTGATCCACATATAACCCTAAAGTCTTAAATAAACTTGGACTATAAAAACTTGCTTTTAGAGTAAAATACATTGATCGGATGAACCATTGAAAAGAAAAAAAATAACCTCGTGAATATACAATTGAAAATTTTGATCTTTCATTCCATCTAAATCTTCCACTTTCTAATAAGTTAACATAATGACATATTCCTATCACTTGTGCTCTCTATAGGTAGTAATATTATATAGTGAAGTTTGATCTATGGAAATTGTGTGAATATTGGAGTTAAGTGTTTTCTTGTGTGAATAATGGAGTTAATTGTTTTCTTGAGTGAGTGATGAAGTGGGTCCCCAACACTAAAAATGAAATTGGGTTTCCTCAATTTTCCAATGTCTTCAAGGATATAAACATTTATATATTGAGGTGGTTTGAGATGTCCTAGTATTTTTGGGTTAGCATTGTGACTTCCATGTTGTCGATATTTTGACAATTTGGAGAATTTGGATTTGATTTTCATGCTTAATATTGCTTACGTGAGAGTTTGGAATATTTTCCATTCTAATAACAACTCGAAATTAACTATAAGAAAAAAACATTATAAGAAATAATAAATTACTAAAAACATAATAATCAATGGACCAATAATAAAAGTTAACTTATACCTTGTGCACTTTGGAAGAGACAAAACAAACAAAACAACCACACTGTTTCCCGTTAATTGTTGAATAGCACAACATAGAAATGTTTCCCCTTAATTTTTGAATACCACAATATAGAAATTGAGTTTGGCTACCAAAAATTGGCATACTGCATTCTCTTGATAGAAATCATGTCTACATTTTGCTAACATTATGTTTATAAAATGATAACAAAATGAGAAATAATTAGACAGTGAGTTTATATATATATATATATATATATTCAACAAGAAGGTAATACATTTTCATAACAAGTACATACTTCAAAATGTGTATGCATATGTTATAAGGTCACCTTGTCATTTGTGTGGTAGCAAACATGTATGCATTTTTGTATTGATATTTCCAACACTATTTGAAGATTTACACTTATGTATAATTTCTAAAAAAATACATACTCGTTATCCTTTTTATAGGTAATCCCTTCTCTTTACATTCTTTAACTCATTAAATCTAGATATCACATCCTTGCGATATTATCTTTTGTGAAGTCTGAGTCTTTACCTACATATCTCTTAGGAACTATTTCACATTATAACATGCTGGCACCACCCTCATTTCCTATCATATTTGGTTTTTGATAAGAAAAGGTATTTCCTTGTTGCATTTTAGTCTTCCTTGCATCCATCGAAGCACAATTATATATATATATATATATATATATATAGAGAGAGAGAGAGAGAGAGAGGTTCTTTTCTACTCTTTTGGATTTGTTATTGTTAATCTTGCACCATCCAATATTTATTATCTTAGTCCTTCTAGGGTTTACAAAATACATATCATAGTGAAAACATGGATGATGGTCAAACAATGTATCTAAAGTATAGTTAGATTTCAGTACTGGAATATTTTTTTCCTAAACTTCATCAATATCAATATATTATCTTTATATTAAAAATCTTGATTTATCATCAATATCAATATATTATCTTTATATTAAAAATATTAATTTATCATCAATCTAAATTATCTTATGGGTAAGTCTCTCATATCCTTCACTCTCATCTTGGAATGTTTGCTCTCATCTCAAGAAGTTCAAGGGTCGGTCTCACTAAACTAAGAATGGAGACCAACCATCACACAAACCTTGTAACATATATGGAGCATGAATAAAATGAAAGATTTGTATGCTCCTATCTTTTTATTATTATAGGATATATGGTATATTTTGTTTCCTATTTAGATATCTTCACACTTTCATATCATATATTCATTATGAAGACTTGAAATCTATTTTCTTTAAGTAGAAATCTTACTTAGATTAAAAAAAAGTTGTTACATATCCTTATATTCATTATGAAGACTTTGATATCTGTTTTCTTTAAGTAGAAATATTACTTAAATTAAAAAAAAGTTGTTACATATTATTACATTGAGTTTCATTGAGGACTTGATGTCTTCTTACTCCATTGTCTAATTTCTAAAGGAGCCAACGTTGCATGTCCAGTATCTCAAGCACTAACTCTACATAGAGCATATATTCAATGTGTGATATTATTCACTTCCATACCTTAAATGTTATAAAAGAGTATTTACATTTTTCCTTTTCTCAATATAAATATTTAAATTAAATTACTATCATATATTTATATCTCCTTTTACTAAAAATTTTAATTTAATCTTTATCTATATTTTGATTTACATATTTTTCTTTTCTTTTAAAATCCCTATAAAATATGTATAAACTATAATTTTTTAAAACCTTATTTATAAATATTAAATATAATTAACTCCAACTAATATACTAGATGCCAATTCATGATATTATAATGTCCTTCATATACTGTAACATCCCACTCTTGTGAGCACATGTTATTGAATTATTCCTTGAGAACACTTGTGTGCAAGTGATCCGGTTACAGTATATGGTTATTTGTTTCACTTATGGATTCTTATGATGATGTTGATGGATTATGATTTGTGTTGTTTGATATCTATGTATTGGTAGATGTTATTGACGAGTTTCCCCTGAGTGTGTAGGACACTTGACAAATTGAGGATGCCGATGGCATCAATGAACCTCCTTGGACTCTAGATTGAGTCAGGGGGTGGATTGTATTGGTTTGAGTATTTCATTTATGCATATGTGATATATGATTGATTATACTATGATGTTGTTTATGGATCATTGAAAGTGTTTCATTGATGGATACAGGCTGACGATTACTTGATAATCTGACTCACATAAGTAGTAAAGGGGCCATGCACATAGACCATATATTGAGGGAGAGGTGTGGAAACATCCCTATCACAACCTACTAGCACTCTTGTCATGGCTTGAATTGTAGGTTAATGATTACCTAGTTTGAGAGATCCACGATGCTGTGAGGGAAGACTGAGATAGTCACTCACAAACATTTCTAAGAGGCACGCAATAAGGGATGGTCCTTATTCCTTAGAATCCCTTAGTCTCTCACAAGGTAACCTGAATGGAGTGTTGACTCTAAGGGTTGGACAACTACAAAAACCTGTCAAAGACAAGTGGCACCCTTGGAGCACAGAGTGCATCTTGAAGGGCACATCGTTTTGTTAAAAAAATGAATCAAAGGTGAGTGACACCCTTGGAGCACGGAGTGCCTCTTGAAGGGAAAGCTGTGGAATTAAACTTGAGTCAATGAATCTAGGTGCCCTAGAAAACTTGAGTGAGTATTAAACCTTGTAAAAACTTGAGCATTATCGAATTAAATAATTAATTAATTAATTAAATAATGAATATCGTAATTGTAACCCCAATCAAAATCTAATCCTAATATATATTTTAAGCCTAAGTTTAAGTTCTTGTAAAGAGGCTAAACTATAATTATTAACTCAATTGATTTAGGAAGGAGGTAAATCGAGTTAAGAAAATTAAGAAAAAGGAAATAAGTCTAAATAATTAAGATTATACTCATATGTGAAAGAAAATTCCAAAACAAAATTTAATATAAGAAAGGAATAAAACATGAAAGAATTGTGCAAACCTAGAAAGGAATCTAGAGTCTAGTTAACGTTAGTTTAACTATGAGAGGATTCTTATTTTAACTCAACTGAGAAATAGTAAGGAGTCAATGATTAATTGGAAAGAAGGGGAATAAAGAGACAACTAGGAGTGATTTTAGGAGTGCTTTTAGGATGAGTGAGGGAAATGGACTTTTATTAAAATAAATTGTGAATTTACTTGTGAAACTAAGGGAAAGGGTGACTAGTGTATGGGGGAAGTAATTCTAAAATTTCTAATTAAAAAATGAATTAAATATGAAACTGGGGGTTGTCATTGAGGAAAATCCTATAAACCAAACGATTTAGATGAGAAAGATAACACACTGGTTATGGGAAAAGTTATGTTGCGGAAATTTTGACTGGTTTTACTTGTGATAGTTGGGATACCCAACTTGAGAGAGAGAGAAGTGGCTCTACCTTGCAAGACAATCTGGGAGCTAGAGGATTTTTGGTTGTGTGTGTGCATGTCCCATTTGCGTCTTGGAGGGATAAGGGGGAAGAAGAGTACCCCTATCGTTGGATGAGAGGTATCAATGACATCTCTATGGTTAGAAAGAGGGAGATAGGGAGGAGTGCCATCATGGAAGAACCTCTTAGAATTACATCTCGTCGGATACAAGAAATGAAGCAATTAAAGACGAGATATTATGTGGTTCATGGTTTGGCCTGTGAATGACACAAGTAGCAGAGATTGAATTTATTGAGAAAGAAAATGGAAAATAGTCAGATTGTCTACACCCCAAAATACAGAAATTAACAGGTAAATTATTCTATTGTTTCCTACTCATAGCTCTATTTTTTTAAGTAGGGATAACATAATGCAATTGAAACAAATAAAATTCAATTTTATAATCTTGAATGTGTTGTGTAATGTTTGGATTCCAGAATATATTGATAGTACTGTCGCGTATATTATTATGTTTCTTAAGTGACAATTTGTATTAATGGGAAGGTTTCTAATGTTAACATGATGAATAAACATATGGATTTATTTTTATCTAAGTTTTGTTTTCAAATCCTAGGCTACAAGGTTACTCATTGCCCTTGTTAAAGGTCTAGGGTTACTCATTGTTGTTGTTAAAATTTCTTAAATGCTTGCATTCAGGTTAGTTTAATAGTTGGAAGGGTTATTCCTTCCCACTCTAAAACTTTATAACATAGAGGTTGTCATTATCAAGTAGTTTTGTTATAGGAAACTGTAACGTCCCCAACGTTACGACTACCAGTGACCCAGAGAGTGAAAAAAAAATTGACGAAGGAAAGCGACAATGACACATAGTTGAACTGCACAACCTGACGACAACAAAACGCCTAAAGATCAGGCCACTGATAACAACAACTCTACACGACGGCACATCCAACAACTGGTTGAAGGTATGCAAAATCAAGAAGGGATGACTACCCGCTCGACACAGATACGATGACTCCTACAAGCTAAAGTAAAACACCCACAATCCCAACGCAACGGATTGACAACCCAAACAGGGAACTGTTTCGGCATGGATAACCCAACCGTTCTAAGGCGTCACAACCAAGTGCCCTCATCAATTTCAACAAATGAACGCCCACCTCGGGAAGCACAAACTCCGTCCAAGTTATCAATCGCCTTGCTCCATGAGGGCGTGCAATGATCCCCTCCTCTTGAATCATGTCGTTACTAGGCGATAGGCATGACAATAAACCTAGAGCAACATCACTTATCTAGACCGCTAAACCAAGAAAACGCCCCTCCCTCGCACTAGGAGACCAAATATCAGCCAAAAGACATGAGGGCTATACCAAAGCGCCCAATCTCAAGTCGACAAGATGCCAGGTGACATTATTCAGAATTAAAAAGCGCAATTACAGAAGGATTTCTTGTTTCCTGCAAGGTAAGCATGTGTGATGCAACATCTATGGCCAACCCCCCCATACAAAAATGGAATTAAGGCAAAAAGGCTCAAGTAACCCATTTACTGTATAACTAACAACAAATTAGCAAAAACAAAAACTCAACAGTTAATATTGCGCAACGTAACTACAGTCAAGCTAGGCTTAAAAGTGAAACCACCTAGGCATACCTCAACCATCTGGTCATCGAGACCCTATTCTAGCACAAGGTGTCTTACCTCATCCGTGTGTTAACCTATATAACAACCTTCAAGTATCAAAAACTCGGGAGATGGGTTAAGATTCGAGAATTATTGTTGTTATTAGGGTTAAGATAGATTTAAGGTTGTTTTTCAAGGTTGTTTCTAAGATTATCCTTCGCTTCTAAGTCATTTAATTCATTTGTAAAATTAAAAACTCCTCGCGCAATGATAATCATAAAAATTATTTAATTTTTCTCTGCCTTTTATACATAGGCTAAATTGGCGACAAAACATTAATGAAGAGGGGTAAGTTGATAGAAGATTTTATATATATACAAACATATATTCTAAGGATGCACTAAAATTGTACAAGGGAACTGCGAGTGTGGATAATCGTTGTGCTTACCATGTTCAAGGACACTTATTATTTCATTACAGAACTGAACTGCAATTGAAACATTGTTACAAACAGACATAAATTCACATTCCAGGGATACAAAAAAAGACATAAATGCTGGGAAAAATGTTGATGTAAATTTCTGGACTGTTACACACATGCCAAGAATAAAAAATAGACATAATTGTTGGGAAAACGTTGATGTAAATTTCGGACGGTTACACACATGCCAAGAATACAAAACAGACATAATTTCCAGGAAAAACGTTGATGTAAATTTCAGACTGTTACACGCATTCCAGGAATACAAAATAGACATAATTTTCTGAAAAAAAATGTTGATGTAATTACGGCTATCAATCATACATTAGAGTATGAATTCGTTGTCCACTAAACATGTAAACTTGTTGCAATACAAAAAAAAAAAAATTCATTATTACACGGCCTCTAGAGTCGCTGTCCATATTACTTTCAATCGCAACCATAGATAATTAATACTCGTTGTCAGATAAGAATAAAAATCATTGTCATTCATAATCTCCGTCTAGTAAATAATTTGTGACGACATGTATGATATCGCTATGTAAAGGTAAAACATGAATTAAAATTTGTAGGGGAAAAAGATATGTGTAGTTCATCCTTCCAGACATAGGTAAAGCGCAGAAAGAACACATGCATCATCAATCCAACTCAGGCAAGAAAAATGCAGTCAGTCTGTATCGAAATACAATCAAATCGAGGAGGGGTGAACTCTACGGAGAAGGGATCGCTTCCCAACAGACTCATCGGGTGAAATACCTATTAAAGGAGAATTCAGTGCTCTATAAAAATTAAGACTATGTACACTTCACACCTACACAAGTTTGTTGCATAAACAAATTTATCATTACCTCCATACATTATCTCCGTGTATCGGTTTACCATTGGCTAGGTAGAGAATTTACAACTACCAATTTCATTTACACATATTACATCTTATCAAGAGAAAATTAAGACTCCAAACAAATTACACCGATTATATTCATTGGGTAAAAACAAGGTATTGAAGTGACTGTGTAGATAATTTACAAACTACTATTTTTTTTTTATATTTACACATATTACATCTTATCAAGAAAAAATTTAGACTCCAAACAAATTACACGATTAGATTCGCTGGGAGAAAACACAGTAATGAAGGTAACGTATCGTTGTTATCAAAGGCATATATTTACTGTCAATCAAGTGTAAAAACACAGTCAACATATAATCAAACGTTGTCCTTCACATTTTAATAATATTGAGACTTTACCAATCAAGAGCCAGAAACAACCATTAAAACGCAGAAAATAAAATGCCATCCCAAAAATGGAGAGGTGATATTAAAAACGTAGAGAGTAATAAGATGTTCGCATAGAGAAGTGATAACATGACGCAGAGGCACTCAATCACCTGAAGTCACAAGACATTCATTCAGCTAAGAACAATCAACAAGAGTAGACAACTAACGGGTTCGTCCTCCACTCATCATCCTTGCACAAAAAAGTAGGGCATTGAGATCCATAGGTATTTAACGCTAAGGCAACGACCGTATATCAGGCTCGTGGCTGACTTCTCAGGAAAGGACTGAGGAGCTAAGGAAGAAGGGAAACAACCATCAAGGACATAATCAATCACCACTAGGTGGTCAAGACATGCGGAAATAAGACCATAGGAGACAACAACCATTGAGCTAGGCTAAGAAAATTTTAGTCATGAAACTAGAAAACCAGTTTACCTACCCAATAAACATGCAGATCCAAATCATAAATCCTATAACAATCTACCATTCAAACGAAGGAAGTGTAATATTGCCTGTTCGCCCACTCCGAGTGTCGTCCGCGCGCTCCGTGCAACTCTCGCTCGTTGACTGTTGAGACTTCACGGGTACATCCTAGCCAATGCTAGGGGTACTCTTCTTCCGCCTTAGCCCCCCAAGCTACAAAGGGGCCACACACACTATCCAAAGGTTTCGTCTAGCTCCCAGCTCGCCTCGCAAGGCCAAGCTACCACTCCTCTTCGAGCTAGGTATCCTAACTCCCACAAGTAAATCAGTCAAGTCGATATTTCTGCAGCATAACGTTACACAAACATATGATGCCACTTCATCCTTCTCATTCCTTCATTATATAGAGTTTCAAACTTTATTTCTTTCCTGAAATCTCATTTAATTAAAGTTTTAAAAATAAATTCCTAAAAATTCTTCTCCGTACAAGTGTCACCCATCCCCTACATTCCTCCAATAATTAATTTCCTTAATTAATTAATTATCTTATTTCCCTCACCCACCTAGAGTTACTCCTAGAATCACTCCTAGGTGTCCCCAAATTCCCTTATAGGTTTTAAAGGCTTTCCCTATTATGAAATTACTTATTCAGTTTAAAATTAGAAAGCTCTTAAAAGGTAGATTCTTTACTAAGTTGACTTTCCGCTTTTTCCCTTAAGTTCCCCCTTTTCCCTTTTTATGTTACCTCCTTTCCCTAGTTTCCTAATTTTTTTGTTTTTCCCTCTTTCCCCTTTTTACTTAGAACTCAAAAAGGTAGGTGTGAAAATTACCCCTTTTCCCCTTTTCTTATTTAATTAGTATATTTAATTTATTAAGGTAATAAAACAATTTAAATTTTAGTCCAACATAATTTTGAAACAATTTATTTCTTACTCCCTTCATGTTACAAGATTTAAGGAAGATCATAATTATTATTTATGTGGTTTTTATTTTTATTATTGTTTTTTTATAGAGAGATAAAATTTTACCACTAGCATAGTTTAGACTTAAACCTTAAATTTTCGTATTGGGCGACATTTAATTAGGGAATTTGTTTTAAGAATACTTAACATGTTATTCATCGTAAGGCCATATAGGTTCATTCCTCTATCATCAACAACACGACGTGCCCTTCAGAATGCACTAGGTGCTCCAAGGGTGCCACTCACCTCATCTGTTCCCTTATGCGATGTGCCCTTCAGAACGCACCACGTGCTCCATAGGTGCCACTCGCCATTCTCAATTTTTCTTGTGTGACGTGCCCTTCAGGACGCACCAGGTGCTCCAAGATTTCCACTCACCTCTTGACTGACTTGGTAGACATCAATAACCCCTGGAGTCAACACTCCACTAGGTGAACTTGTGGGAGACTAAGGGATTCTAAGGAATAAGGCCCTTGCCTTATTTCACACCCCTTAGAATCATCGTGAGCGATTGTCATAGTCTTCCCTCATAGCATCGTGGGTCCTCTTGAACTAGTTAATCATTAACCTACAGTTTGAGCCATGACGAGAGTGCTAGTAGGTTGTGGCAGGGCTGCTGTCCGCACCTCTCCCTCAACATATCTGGTAGTCATGCGTGACCCCTTAACTCCATATGTGAGTCTGGTCGACAAGCTATCGCCAGCTTGCATCATCAACAATTCATGTCAGAACATATCCATATCATATCATCCAGTCAGATGCACTAATATCACAGTAAAACAATCAAACCCCAAGGGCACACTCCCTGACTCGAGCCGGAGTCCAAGAGGTTCCATCGATGCCTCGACATCCTCTAGGTCCATAACCCTGCACACTCAGTAAAACTGAGTCAATAACACATGTCTATGTCGAAGCAATAAAACAACATGTTATCAACCCATAACGCCTCATAATCAAAATCAAAAGTTTTAATAGCATAATAATCTGGATCACTTGTGAGCAAGTGTCCTCAAAGAATAAGTTTGCTCAGTGAGCCAGAGTGGGATGTTACATATGCCCCCTCTTGGTTTAAAATTCATCCTGAAGTTTCACAGTATAAATTCCAAAATAAAGTGTATCATATGTGTATCTATCAAACAAAAATGGAAACTGTTGGCGCATATCATATGCATCGTCCCAGGTCGTCAAGTGCGAACTATAATTCTCCCATTGGACCTTGACCTGATCTATCGTTCGACGTCGTAGCTGTCAAATGAGGTGATCCGAGATGCAGACTGGCTCAGTCGTGAGCTCCCCTACATCCGACACCCGCCAGGTGCTCAAGTCAAAACATGTGTAGGATCACTAATATAATATCTCAAAACAAATATATGAAAAACATCGTGCATACGCCTCAAAGAATTAGGCAAGGCTAGTCGATAGGCCATGGGCTCCTTTCTCTCCACAATCTCGAAAGGTCCCACGAACCTAGGAGAGAGTTTAGCTCCCTTCCCAAACTTGATCAAACTTTTATGCAGTTTAACTCGCAAGAAGACTCGATCGTCGACCTCATAATTACGGTCGACATGGTGCGCATCGACATAACTCTTTTGTCGATCCTGTGCTTCTTTAATCCTTTGTCTTATTGTTTGCATTTGTTCCTCCATTTCTTCGATCGCTTCTAGTCCCACCAGGACCCTATCCTCAAGCTAATCCCAACTCAAAGGCGTCTGACATGGTCGCCCATAAAGAAACTTGAAAGGCGCCATCTTAATGGTGCTTTGGTAACTGTTGTTGTAAGTGAACTCCACTAGTGGTAAGAATTCTTCCCAATGCTTTTGTTGGTCCATCACGTACATGCACAATAGGTCCTCCAAGGTCTGGTTTGTTTGTTTGGTCTGCCCGTCAGTCTCCGGGTGATACGTAGTACTAAAGTTAAGTTGGGTTCCCAAGGCCTCTTGGAAAATCGTCCAAAATCGTCTAGTAAACACCGATCCTCGATCAAATATAATCCTCTTAGGCATGCCATGCAGCCTCACAATATCACTGATGGAAACTCTAGCTATGTCAGGTGCCTGATACGTCGTACACATGGGAAAAAAGTGAGCACTCTTTGTCAAATTGTCTACTACTACAAAAATCAAGTCATGTATCCTTGCTGTCAGTGGAAATCCAACAATAAAATCCATCCAAATAACCTCCCATTTTGATTCTGGAATAACATGTGGTTGTACTAATCCTGATTGGTGTCTATGTTCATCCTTTACCTATTGAAATTCTATACATATGGCCACATAGTTGACTATGTCTGCCTTCATTACCTTCTAGAAGAATAAGGGTTTCAGGTCTGCCCTCATCTTCATGACTCCCGGGTGAGCCATGTAAACTGCTCTATGAGCCTCACTCAGGATCAACATCCTCAACTCATCGTTCGGTGGTACGTAGATACGGTTTTTAAATCTCAATAAACCATCACTATCAAATGAAAATCCCTCAAATCATGGTACCATCCTTGTGTTTTGTCCGATAAAACCCTCGACCTCTTTGTACCAGTCATCGTCACGCTACAAAGTTCGGATCTTTTCACATAGATTCATCTGAAGAGGCAGCACCGAAAAGATGCGCGGTCTCTGACTCAATGCATCTGCCATTCGGTTTGTCGTTCCCTTTATGTAAGTAATATTGAAGTCGTACTAGCCAATCAATTCCAACCAACATTGTTGTCGCAGATTCAGATCGCTTTGCATAAATATGTGTTGTAGTGCACAATGGTCAGTCTTTAGTTCAGATTTTCATCCAACAGGGTAGTTTCTTCGAACCTTCAAGGCATACATGATGGCTAACAACTCCAAATAGTGCATTACATAATTCTCCTCATGCCTTCTCAGTTTCCTTGAGATGTAAGAGATCATGCATCCATCTTGCATCAAGACTCTGCCTAAGCCTTCCTTGGATTCGTCAGTGCATACCAAGAAGTTTGTGTCCATGTCAGGGACCTTTAATATCGATGTTGTTTTCAAAAATTCCTTGAGCCTTCGAAATGCTCCCTTGCATTTCTCGGTCCAAACAAACTTCTTGTTCTTCTTCTGCAACTCCGTGATCAGATTTTCTATCTTCAAAAATCCCTTGACAAACCATCGATAGTATCCTGCTAAACCCATGAAGCTATGCACTTCCAGGACATTTGTCGATGTAGGCCATTCCATAATAGCCTTGACCTTGGTTGGATCCACGACGATGACTTCGCCGGAGATGACATGCCCTAAGTAGTGAATCTTCGATTGATAAAATAAGCATTTGGACAACTTCCCATACAAATTGTGCTCTCGCAAACAATGTAGTACCAAGCGCAAGTGCTTGTCATGCTCCTCCATCATCCAAGGGTAAATCAAATATCGTCAATGAACACTTGGATGGACTTGTCCAAGTACTCGCGGAACACCCCGTTCATCAAACTCATAAATACCCCTGGGGAATTTGTCAGTCCAAACAGTAAAACAGTAAACTCATAATGTCCAAACCTCCTCTTAAAGGCGGTATTAGGGATGTCATCCTCCTTGATCCATAACTGGTGATACCCTAATCACAAAAGATATCTTGGAGAACACCTTCGTGCCCTTCATTTGATCGAACAAATCATCAATCCTCGGAAACGGATATTGATTCTTGATCATGGCACAGCCTCCACGATCCATCCTTCTTTCGTATGAAAATAAGAGGTGCACCCCATGGTGACACACTAGGACGTATCAGTCCTAGGTCCAACAACTCCTTCAGTTGCATTTTCAACTCTTGTAACTCCGGGGTCGACATCCGATAAGGCGTTCTTGCTATCGGTTCAGTCCCCAATTTTAGGTCTATGGTAAACTCCAATTCCCTCTTCGGCAACATCCCAGGTAACTTCTCTGGAACCACATCCACCAACTCTCTCACCACCAAAAGGTGTTCTAAACCTTCCGCTACTCCCTTCTCATTTAACGCAAGGATCGTGTAAATCTTGCACCCCCTTGCACATGCTCTTACGAATTTGCAAGGAAGAGATGAACCTCGGGGAAACTCTCTGGTTTCGGCCTACAATCAAACGTCTCTATCCATCGTCATCGACCAAGATCAACTGCTTCGTCAGTCAGTTGAGTATCGCCTCGTGTGATTCCAACCAATCCATACCAATCATGACATCATAAGATCCTAGGATCATGACGTATAGGTTCTCCCTTGTGACAGACTCTCCCAAGTTAAGGGTATAGCTCGTAACCTTTCCTCCAACCTTTTGTTTGGCTCCTGAAGCCATCTCTATGAAGCTAAACTCATCCTGTTCGACTGCATTTACCTTAATCCTTTTTAGCGCTGCACCAGAAATGAAACTCTCAGTAGCACCGGGATCTATCAAAATAATAAAGGCCTAGTCAGCAATGGTACCTATCATCTCGAGAAAAGTCAACTGATGCTCTGCTTGGAGGTTATTCACTGCTGCATGAATCCGATGGGCCTTGCCCCAAAACTCCGACGGTAGTGGGTCTGATTGATCCAAAAATGTCGACCCTTCCTCTGGGTAGAAATGTTGGTAATGTGGAACACCACAATCCAACGTACCTTCCTTGGTCCAGTATTCCTAGTACCTGTAGTAGAATCTGAATTCTAACACTAAGGCCCAACTTGAACTCCTTAAGCTTCTAGGAAAAGATGCAGAGAATACAAAAACACTCTAAAATGGGCCTCTCACTCAGACACCATGTGACGAACTTGTCGCAAGGCATCGAACTCGTTGAGTTGACGCTCAACAAATTCCTCAGAAAGATACTTTTCCTGGAACCATTCCTTGAACAGTTTCCATGACACATCATCAATAGCCATGTTCAAATGTGGTAGGAGCGTCTTCCTCCATAGAATATCACTCCTCTTCAATTGGAAGACTTCCATGCAGACCTTCACATTGGAGGTCGTAAGTGCGGGGTGTGAAGCACATCGCCCTTCTGTACATTTTTGCCTCAATGGCACAGCCGTTTGCGACAGTTGTGGACTGGAGAACTCAACTCTCTCGAGTTCTTGGTGGAGGATAACGGTACTATTTAGGGAACACTGTGGACCCTCACGGGTACAGGTGCCCCAGACTCATCTCAATACTGATGGTGAGTCGAGGCCTTTGAAATTACCTAGAATGACCTTGTCAGACCACCATCATCCCTTGCTACAAGTGAATCCGTCCCAAGGACTTGTTCCTCCCCTTGGGTTCAGACTCTGGAGGTGCAAAACTTTTGGAGGCGTTGCACTTCCATCCACGATACCTCACCGTGAATCTCTACGGTGTCATCTAACAGTGATTATTGCAGGACAAGTTAAAATTTTAAATAGCGTTAGGTTAAGACTCAGTCGAAAGCATGGCGATCCACAGTCGCAGGGTCGAACCCGCTCTGATACCATGTGTAACGTCCCCAATGTTACGACTACCAGTGACACAAAGAGTGCAATTTTTTTTGAAGAAGGAAAGAGACAATGACACATAGTCGAACCGCACAACCTGACAACAACAAAACACTTGCAGATCATCCCACCAATAACAATGAATCTACATGGCGGCACATCCAGCAACTTGTTGAAGGTATGCAAAATCAAGAAGGGACGACTACCGACCTGACACAAATATGATGACTCCTACAGGATAAAGGACAACACCCACAATCCCGATGCAACGACTTGACGACCCAAACAGGGAACCTTTGCGGCACAGATAACCCAACCACACTAAGGCATCACAACCAAGTGCCCTCATCAATTTCGACGAACGAACGCCCACCTCAGGAAGCACAAACTCCGTCCAAGTTATCAATCACCTTTCTCCATGAGGGTGTGCAATGATCCCCTCCTCAGGAATCATGTCGTTACTAGGTGATAGGCGTGACAGTAATCCTAGAGAAACATCACTTATCTAGACCGCTAAACCAAGCAAACACCCCTCCCTCATGCTAGGAGACCAAATATCAGCCAAAAGACACGAGGGCTATACCCAAGTGCCCAATCCCAAGTCGACAAGATGCCAAGTGACATTATTCAGAATTAAAAAGCGCAATTACTGAAGGATTTCTTCTTTCCTGCAAGGTAAGCATGTGTGATGCAACATCTATGGCCAACCCTCCCCCCATACACAAATGGACTTAAGGCAAAAAGGATCAAGTGACCCATTTACTATATAACTAACAACAAATTAGCAAAAACAAAAACTCAATTGTTAATCTTGCGCAACGTAACTACAGTCAAGCTAGGCTTAAGAGTGCGACCACCTAGGAATACATCAACCATCTGGCCATCGAGACCCTCTTCTAGCACAAGGTGTCTTACCTCATCCGCGTGTTAACCTACATAACAACCTTCAAGTATCAAAAAATCGAGAGATGGGTTAAGATTCAAGAATTATTGTTGTTATTAGGTTTAAGATAGAGTTAAGGCTGTTTTCCAAGATTGTTTCTAAGATTATCCTTTGCTTCTAAGTCATTTAATTCATTTGTAAAATTAAAAACTCCTCGCGCAATGATAATCATAAAAATTATTTAATTTTTCTCTACCTTTTATACATAAGCTAAATTGGCGACAAAACATTAATGAAGAGGGGTAAGTTGATAGAAGCTTTTATATATATACAAACATATATTCTAAGGATGCACTAAAATTTTACAAGGGAACTGCAAGTGTGGATAATCATTGTTCTTACCATGTTCAAGGACGCTTATTATTTCATTACATAACTGAACCGCAATTGAAACATTCTTACAAACAGACATAAATTCGCATTCCAGGGATACAAAAACAGACATAAATGCTGGGAAAAATGTTGATGTAAATTTTTGGACTGTTAAACGTATGCCAAGAATACAAAATGAACATAATTTCTGGGAAAACGTTGATGTAAATTTCAAACGGTTACACCCATGCCAAGAATACAAAACAAACATAATTGCCGGGAAAAACGTTGATGTAAATTTTAGACTGTTACACGCATTCTAGGAATAGAAAACGAACATAATTTTCTGAAAAAAAACGTTGTTGTAATTACGTCTATCAATCATACATTAGAGTATGAATTTGTTGTCCACTAAACATGTGAACTTGTTGCTATACAAAAAAAAAAAAAATTCTCTATTACACGGCCTCTAGAGTCGTTGTCCATATTACTTTCAATCGCAACCGTAGATAATTAATACTCGTTGTTAGATAAGAATAAAAATCGTTGTCATTCATAATATCTGTCTAGTATGGAACTTGTGTCGACAGGTATGATATCGATGTGTAAAGGTAAAACATGAATTAAAATTTGCAGGGGAAAAAGATATGTGTAGTCCATCCTTCCAGACACAGGTAAAGTGTAGAAAGAATGCATGCATCATGAATCCAACTTAGGCAAGAAGAACACAGTAAGTCTGTATCGAAATACAATCAAATCAAGGAGGGGTGAACTCTATGGAGAAGGGATCGCTTCCGAATAGACTCACTGGGTGAAATACCTATTAAAGGTGAATTCAATGCTCTATAAAAATTAAGACTATGTACACTTCACACCTACACAATTTTGTTGCATAAACAAATTTATCATTACCTCCATACATTATCATAGTGTATCGGTTTACCATTGGTTGGGTACAGAATTTACAACTACGAATTGCATTTACACATATTACATCTTATCAAGAGAAAATGAAGACTCCAAACAAATTACACTGATTATATTCGCTGGGTAGAAACAAGGTATTGAAGTGACTGTGAAGATAATTTACAAACTACTATTTTTTTTATATTTACACATATTACATCTTATCATGCGAAAATTTAGACTGCAAACAAATTACACGATTATATTCGTTGGGTGAAAACACAGTAATGAAGGTAAGGTATCGTTGTTATCAAAGGCATATATTTACTGTCAATCAAGTGTAAAAACGCAGTCAACATATAATCGAATGTTGTCCTTCACATTTTAATAATGTTGAGACTTTACCAATCAAGAGCCAGAAACAACCATTAAAACACAGAAAATAAAATGCCATCCCAAAAATGCAGTGTTGATATTAAAAATGTAGAGAGTAATAAGATGTTCTCATAGAGAAGTGATAACATGACGTAGAGGCACTCAATCACCTGAAGTCGCAAGACATTCATTCAGCCAAGAATAATCAACAAGAGTAGTTGACTAACAGGTGCTTCCTTCGCTCATCATCCTTGCACAGAAAAACAAGGCATTGATATCCATAGGTTTTTTAACTCTAAGGTGATGACCGTAGATCAGGCTCCTGGATGACTTCTTAGGTGAGGATTGAGGAGCTAAGGACTAAATGCAACAACCATCAAGGACATAATCAATCACCACCAGGTGGTCAAGACATGCAGAAACAAGGCCATAGGAGACAACAACCATTAAGATAGGCTAAGAAAAGTCCAGTCATGAAACTAGATAACCAATTTACCTACCCAATAAACATGCAGATCCAAATCATAAATCCTAGAACAATCTAGCATTCAAATGAAGAAAGTGTACTGTTGCCTGTTCACCCACTTCGAGTTTCATCCACGCGCACCGTGCAACTCCCACTCGCCAACCCTTGAGACTTCATCGGTACCTCCCAGCCAATGCTAGGGGTACTCTTCTTCCCCCTTAGCCCCCCAGGCCACAAAGGGTCCACACACACTATCCAAAGGTTTCATCTAGCTCCCAGCTCACCTCGCAAGGCCGAGCTACCACTCCTCTCTGAGATGGGTATCCCAACTCCCACAAGTAAATCAATCAAGTCGATATTTTTGCAACGTAACGTTACACAAACAGATGATTCCCCTTCAGCCTTCTCATTCCTTCATTATATAGAGTTTCAAACTTTCTTTCTTTACTAAAATCTCATTTAATTGAAGTTTTAAAACTAAATTCCTAAAAATTCTTCTCCGTACAAGTGTCACCAATCCCCTACATTCCTCCAATAATTAATTTCCTTAATTAATTAATTATCTTATTTCCCTCACCCACCTAGAGATACTCCTAGAATCACTCCTAGGTGTCCCCAAATTCCCTTACAGGTTTTAAAGGCTTTCCCTATTATGAAATTACTAATTTAGTTTAACATTAGAAAGCTCTTAAATAGTAGATTATTTACTAAGTTGAATTTTCGCTTTTTTCCTTAAGTTCCCCTTTTTCCCTTTTTATGTTACCTCCTTTCCCTAGTTTCCTAATTTTTTTTATTTTCCCTCTTTCCCCTTTTTACTTAGAACTCAAAAAGGCAGGTGTGAAAATTACCCCTTTTCCCCTTTTGTTATTTAATTAGTATATTTAATTTATTAAGGTAATAAAACAATTTAAATTTTAGTCCAACATAATTTTGAAAGAATCTATTTCTTACTCCCTTCATGTTACAAAATTTAAGGAAGATCATAATTATTATTCATGTGGTTTTTATTATTATTATTATTTTTTTATAGAGAGATAAAATTTTACCACTAGCATAGTTTAGACTTAAACCTTAAATTTTCGTATTGGGCGACATTCAATTAGGGAATTTGTTTTAAGAATACTTAACATGGTATTCATCCTAATGCCATTTAGGTTCATTCCTCTATCATCAACAATGCGACATGCCCTTCAGGATGCACTAGGTGCTCCAAGGGTGCCACTCGCCTCATATGTTCTCTTGTGCAATGTGCCCTTCAAGATGCACTATGTGCTCCAAAGGTGCCACTCGCCATTCTCCATTTTTCTTGCCCAACGTGCCCTTCAGGATGCACCACGTGCTCCAAGGGTGCCACTCGCCTCTTGACTAACTTGGTAGACATCAATAACCCCTGGAGTCAACACTCCACCAAGTGAACTTGTGGTAGACTAAGAGCTTCTAAGGAATAAGTCCCCCGCCTTATTGCGCACCCCTTAGAATTATCGTGAGTGACTATCGTAGTCTGCCCTCATGACATCGTGGGTCCTCTCGAACTATGTAATCATTAACCTACAATTTGAGCCACGATGAGAGTTCTAGTAGGTTGTGGCAAGGCTGTTGTCCACACCTCTCCCTGAACATCTCTGGTAGTCGTGCGTGACCCCTTTACTCCATATGTGAGTTTGGTCAGGAAGTTATCATCAGCCTGCATCATCAACAAATCATGTCAGAACATATCCATATCATATCATCCATTCAGATGCACTAATATCATAGTAAAACAAACAAACCCCAAGGGCACACTCCCTGACTCGATCCAGAGTCCAAGGGGTTCCATCGATGCCTCGACATCCTCTAGGTTCATAACACTGTACACTCAGTAAAACCGAGTCAATAACACCTGTCTATGTCAAAGCGATAAAACAACATGTTATCAACCCATAACGCCTCATAATCAATATCAAAAGTTTTAATAGAATAATAATCTGGATCACTTGCGAGCAAGTGTCCTCAAGGAATAAGTTCACTCAGTGCGCCAGAGCGGGATGTTACAGACACTACTCTATCATTATCAAGTAGTTTTCTTATAGGACACTACTCCATCAATGATGATAATTATTGTTTATGTACAGTTGTGCAGTGCAATTTTATAGAGATTTTAGTGATACAAAATTAGTGACTATATTTAGAAAAGAAATTAATACATTTAAGTATTTGTCTGTTTTAAGGTTACCCAGTAAACCTTGTTATTGGAAACTAAAGATACAAAATTATGTAGATTGAAAATAATGCTTTACTTAGGACCCTTTAAGAATTGGATGGACACAATTCAATTCTTTTTTTTACATCAAATATTGTGTTTGTGTTTACATACTTTTAAGAATTGGATGCAAACAATCTGTAGGTAACCAACATGAACTCATCTTTTGAAAACCACCAAAATGAATGATCTACGATCCGACAATCCTTGATTTCTTTTATTCACGGTTATAGGTTCTTCCACAGAGTGACTCATTTATCCTCAAAGAAACCATTGACTTAGCTACTTTCATTTAAGCCTCCTTTTATAGGGTCGGTTTCCACTCTAATTAAAATAATTTATTTATTTATTGGAAAGTTGCAGGTTCTTACAGGTTCTGCAGATCCACCCTCCCTCGAAGAGCTTGTTCACTTAGTAAGTAGTTTATGTGTAAGAATTCTTTGGATAGTCTAATAGGATTCACTCGCGCTTCAATTTATTCATGTTAAAGCTCTGGAATGTTAAGTCTTGAAGACATTTATTATTTACTCTTAATGTACGTGTGTATCATCCACTATTCTTTAAAGCAAGTGATCGTAACTCTAAAACATGTTCTGTGATATCTTGGGGAGGCATGGCTTAGGATATAGAATAATGATTTTTCCTTGATGATAGACCTGCCATCGCTCCTTCACCAGGTAATATCCAATGCGTTTCCTTATTGAACATTTTCTCCTATTTAAGACTTCCCAGAGCATCCAATATTTGCGTTCTTGGAGGTACATTATCTGGATTTCCCTTAGTTTCCTAGAGCACATTTATCCTCCATAATCCAGGTCGTCGTTCTAGCACTATCCGTGCACTTATTACCTTAGTCACCGAAAAATGTCCGAGTGAATGTAATGATTGGATTCATTCATTTTAATCTCCCAATTCAGGACTGGTTTATCCTTGTAGTTTATGTTTTGGAACTATTGACCATACCTTAACAATTTGTTATAAAGATTATGGTTAAAATCCTTAAAGTAAAATGGTATAATGATGATAAGAATTCAATATCCTACAAAGTATTTAGATTTGGACTTAGGACCCTGGTATTAGTTGATCCTTTTAGAATATTAAAGGATTAACCTTATAATACTAATATATCATGATCAATGCCTTGGTAAGAGTAAATTTTTTGATGTGATACTTTTTTTTTTTCTAGTTTGTCCGTGACTATCGAGACTAGCCTGTGGCTGAGAAACGATGACTCAGGGGCATCTAAGCCATCAAAATCACCCGAGGATTTCACTCGGCCTGAGCCACACCAACCCTTAACATGGATAGATTTTTTGTTCCCACGGGTTTCAAACCAGTGACTTAACATCATGGAGTGCCTTAACAGCACACTCTGTCACTGAATGTCCTACACCTCGGGGATAATTTTTGATGTGATACTTGATGACAAGTAAGTGTAGAGTTTTTACCTTTGACTACCCATAGATTTTAGATTGCGATTTATGGGTGAATCGTTTACGTTAGTTTAGTAATAATTGATGGTTTACTTAGGTAGAGTTAGAGGTCTCATGGCCCTTCTTTTTAAAAAGGGATTGGGTTTTCTCTTTCTCCTCACTTGGGATATGTGAACTAGTATTCATGCCTTGCTTCCTAATAAATTGTAATTCACTTTTTTTTTTTG
>JZKD02S1973132.1:1221334-1247292 GCA_000966675.3 Picea glauca | reverse complement strand
GGAATATTAGAGGCCTCAATTGATACGAGATCTGATCATGGCGGAAAAACCTGACATAGTCCTTCTACAGGAAACAAAATGCGCCTCAGAAGATGTGGACAAACAACTCCCCTATTGTTGGAAGAAGGGGGCAGCTGCTGCGGTAGGATCCATAGGTACAGCAGGGGGACTAGCCATCCTCTGGAACACAAGTTCAACCCTGCTAGAAAACTTCATGGCTATAAGAGGGTCCATTACAGCGGACTACCGACTCATCGGTTCCGATAAACCAGGACACTTAACTAATGTTTATGGTCCAGCCAACACAGAGGAGAAAGATGCCTTCCTGCGAACTCTGGAATTTCTCGCCACTTTAAATCATCACAATAAATGGATTATAGGAGGAGATTTTAATATCATCCGCAGTCTGGAAGAGAAAAGAGGTGGCTCAAGAAGACTGGACCAAGAAACCAACAACTTCAATAGCTTCATAGACAACCACCACCTCATCGACCTGGAAACCATTAACGACATTCATACCTAGACAAACAGAAGAACTGGCACACATCAGATCGCTTGCAGGCTTGACCGGTTCCTCATCTTGGATTCTCTCATGTTGGAAGGCACAACTATGGAGGCCTCAATCATGGACATCCCTGGATCAGACCATTGGCCTATTCAACTCTGGCTAGATGTTCCAACAACGATGGGAAAGAAACCCTTCATATTTGAACAGTTTTGGCTCGATCACCCTAATTTCCAAGCCAACATTCAGAAATGGTGGAGGGAGGTCGAGATCACTCAAGGCTCCAAAATGTACAGGTTCCAGCAAAAAGTAAAGAACCTTAAACAGTCCCTCAAACTCTGGAATAAGAACACCTTCGGTGATATCTTTGAATCTCAAAGGCAATTAGCAGACCGCATGGGGGAAATTCAGAAGCAGATCAGAACCCAAGGGCTCACAACTGAGTTAAAAGACCAGGAAAAAAATGTCACCCAACAACTAGCGTCCAGGCATAAACAAGAAGAGATCCTCTGGAAACAAAAGTCATGCATCCGATGGCTCAAGGAGGGAGAACGTAACACCAAATTCTTCCATAGAACGACCATTCACAGGCGGCATACTAATAGAATCACAAGCCTAACCTCTGCAACTGGGGAGCCCCTTCACTCACATGAGGATATGTAAGCAGCTCCGGTTGGTTATTATCAAAACCTCCTCACAAAACCTATACAGGACAGACATGAGTCCATCGCCAAAGTAACCCAGCATGTGCCATCCCTAGTCACGAGGGAGCAAAACCTGGCCTTACTACGACCTATCTCAATTGAGGAAGTGGATCAAGCGCTTCAGGACACGCCCAAATGCAAGGCTCTAGGACCGGATGGCATTACCAGTGATTTCTTCCATCATTGTTGGTCGATGATCATGCACGAGGTATGGGAAATTCTTGAGGACTCCCGAGCCTCGGGACAGATCCTATGGGCTCTCAACTCGACCTTTCTAGCCCTCATTCCCAAAGAGGGACAGGCGCATCATCCTCAACAATTCAGACCTATAGCGCTCTGTAACATAATCTATAAACTCTTAACGAAGGTCATAGCCAGTAGACTCAAGCCCATCTTACCGACAATCATCTCCCCGGAGCAATCAAGCTACGTTGAAGGCAGGCAAATAATGGACAGCGTAATCCTAGCCCACAAGGTGATCCACTCTCTGCAGAAAACCAAAACCCCAGGTATGCTTCTCAAACTGGATCTCTCCAAGTCCTTTGACAAGATAAGCTGGGATTATATGCGGTCTATGCTCATCGCTTTTGGATTTGACCAAAGCTGGATCACCTGGATCATGAACTTAACTTCCTCAGCTTTTTTCTCTATCTTGGTCAACGGTGTTCCTTCCCAGGCTTTTTCTTCTTCAAGAGGTATCAGGCAGGGGGATCCTCTTTCCCCCTTTCTCTTCATCATCATGGTTGAAGGCCTTGGCCACTCTATTCGAGCTGCAATTGAAGGAAACCTGCTTATGGGCTTACCCTTGCATGGCATTTATCCTCCCGTTTCGCACAGTCAATTCGTGGATGATTCGCTCCTTATGGGCACCCCCACCGTTCGTGAAGCTAAAGCTCTTCTTGACATTCTCTAGGCCTTCGCAGATGCTTCGGGTTTGGAATGCAACAAGGAAAAGTCCCAAATCTTCTTCTTCAACACGCCTCCTCCGATTCAGCTCCACATTACTGAAATCCTAGGTTTCAGCAGAAGCTCCCTTCCATCCAAATACCTTGGCATTCCTCTGATAGACAATGCTCTTCGCAATTCCTCGTGGGAGCATCTTCTCTCCTCTTTCACCAAAAGGCTCTCTTCTTGGACCCTCAGAGTTCTAAATCTACCTAGTCGCCTGGTTCTCCTCCGGAGTGTCCTTCAATCCTTGTCATTATACTCCTTCTCGGTGATGGCTGCTCCAAGACATGTTCTCTCAACCATTAGAAATCTTCAAAGAAACTTTCTATGGCAAGGATTCAACTCTGGGAAGAAGATAGCATTGGTCAGCTGGGATAAAATTTGCAAGCCCAAAAATCAAGGAGGCTTGGGACTGCGTGAACCCCTCATTATGAACAAAGTTCTCACAGCCAAACTTTGGTGGCGGTGGCTCAAGCAACCCCAGGACCTATGGGCCAGATTCTGGAGGAAAAAATACACGCCACACGTAGCTGAAAAAAATTTAATTCGGTGGGATGGGGATGGACCTGGATCCTTGATCTGGACAATGGCCAAGCAAAACAAACAATTGGTCATCCAAAATGCTTTTTGGGAAATTCGGAATGGGGAAACGACTCTCTTCTAGTAGGACTCCTGGCAACAATGGCCAATTATAGCCAAAACCAGTTGGGCGGAAGATATATTCCCACAAGCTACTCTGGCAGGCCTGACAAGAGTGGCTGACTACTGGCAGGACAACTCTTCTGGGGACAGGTGGCGCAAATGGCACCTGGACAAAGAGCGCATAAATCTAGACGCACGGGTGGATATGGCACCCTGGCACAAGGAGATGTCCAAGCGAAAAATACCCAAGTTAGAAGGAGAGGATATTATTCGCTGGGGACACCGCCCAAAAGGAACCTACAACATGAAGGAGGCCTACCAACTCATAACCCAGGTAGACCATCCTCCTACCAACGGACTCTAGTGCAAAATCTGGAGTCTTCAGCATTGGCCAAAAATCATTATCTTTCTATGGCTAGTCTCCCACTCCAGCATTCTTACTTGGGACAACCTTTCGAAAAGAGGTTTTGTAGGACCTTCGATCTGCCTCTTGTCTGAAAGTGCATAAGAAACTATGAATCATCTCCTAAACTCTTGTTCCTACACAACCCAACTTTGGGATCAGGCGGTCACCATCATGCGCAAGTCAGATCGACAAAGAGAGAGTGTTATTGATACCATTGCAGAATGGAACGATCAAGCGTTCCACTCCCCCCTCCTTAATCAGATTTGGAAACTCTTTCCAGGTTTCATCCTCTGGCAAATTTGGAAAGAGAGGAACAGAAGGGTCTTCCGAAACCTCTCACAACCATGGCAACATTGTTGGCATCAATGTCGCAACCACATTTTGGAAATCATTTCTCTGCAACACTGGACCAATGATACGGGGGGCAGCATCCCTTATGAACTTTTAATCCTCCAACACTAGCAGCCTCTTCCTTCTTGCCCTCCTTTAACCCTCTCTTCTCCCTCCTTCCACACCTCGAGCCTCTCTTCTTGTTCCCCCCCCTCAATCCCTTTCATAAAACTCAATTTTGATGGCGCCTCTAAAGGCAATCCAAGAGCAGCGGGATATGGAGCAGTCTTTCGTGACCACCTCGGGCACATCCTTTTAATCGCCGTAGGATACATGGGGCACTCAACAAACAATGCAACAGAGCTCTGGGGATTGATCCGGGGGCTGCAAATAGCAGGTGAACACGGATTCAATAATTTAGTGGTTGAAGGAGATTCACAGATCATCATCAATATGTTGCGGAGAATTCTAAATGGAGAAAACCTGGACAAAATCACACCCAGTTGGAGGCTCTCACATGGATTACAAATGCTTACTAACCTCATGAAACCAACACAGACAATCATCCCGACCCATGTTCGAAGGAAGGAAAATCAAGTTGCAGACGAGCTCGCCAATCTAGGCACCACTTGGACTGGTTCTGATCTCTTATGCATTTATTCTTTGGAACCGGAGCATCCTACTCTCCAGCAGTGCATCCGCAAGGCAGGTTTAGTCGACTCACCCCCAGATGGGGTGGCATTGCAGTCCACACGCCAGGCTATGGGCGAAGGTACAGAGCGTCGTGGCACACTGCCACGTGATGGACGCGTGCTACAACCCACCACCCTACCCGATGCATAAATGTTCATAAAGATGAAGCGAGGGCGCATTTATGCGTCAGTCCTCTCCCCTCTGTTGCAAATTCGATTAAATCGGTTCACTATGCCTGGAGCGTATTTTTTTATGGTGGTTGCAAGGTTCATCCCTGAGCAGCGCGGGCTCTTCTCTGTTCTCCTCCATTGGCATGAAGTGGCCCCTGCTATTCTCCTCCATCGCCTGCTCTTAATTCCCCTAGCCAGCTTCATTAAGCTCTCAATGACTCGCCCCAGAGGTAGACCAAGGAGAGGTGCTCCCTGGAAGCCTCGACGGCCCTCGGTCACGCCTACCGACTCGACCTCCACTGAGTCCTCCCCGCGCCAGCAAACCCAGTCTCCTCCTGTCTCCTTGCGAGTTTTGCAATTCAATGCCATGGCTGTCATTTCGAGCACACCAATTTCAACTCTACGGCTCTCCCTGGACCCCTTAGCATTTTCCTCTAATCCCATGTCCTTTCACGACCCTTTGGGTGACAGAGGCAGCGACCCCCCTCTTCGTGGTGAATCCAAGAGGGAAGATCCCAGTTTCTCTGAATCTTTTGATCGAGCGTGCGTCAAGGAAAGCCTGTCTGCACTGCATGACCTGGTCTTCGAGCTAAGGCAAGAGGTAATGGACTTAAACTATCGACTCCAGGCCACGTACGCCAAGGTGGCGAGCTTTCTCAGAATCATCTTGTCCCTGCACGAGGCATTTCTCTCCGAGACTGATGAAACCAGTTCAATGAAGGACTCCCCAGTGGCTAAGGAGGCTGATCAGCGCGAAGTGCCGCATCCAGCAGGAGAAGAACGGAAGAAGGACGTGCACGGGGAAGACACCATGGAAGCTGAGCGCAATGAGGACGGTGGCAAGCAGTGGGACGATGGGCTGACGTACATTGAGGAAGAACCTTGGCCAGGAGACCTTCGCGGCATGTGGTCCGACTACCAGCCAGGTGTCTAATCTTTTAGTATGTTTAGTCTATAGAGTTTCTAGGTCTCAGGTGAAAAACAATAGTAATACTCTTTTAAATTATGAATTGTTTAATTAGTGGTCTGGATAGGCTGGCTGGACTGGTTTCCCCATGGCTGGGGCAGTCCAGTAAATGCAGCCTGGTCAGCTATGTATTTTGCCACTCTACTTCAGATTTTGTAGGATTTTAATATAATTACTTCTCTTACTTAAAAAAAAAAATAGTAAATTACATCCTCTAACATAGAAGTACATCATCGAAGAAATCTATCATAATTTTAAAACTACCCTTTCTAGTTTTATTAACAAGTTCTCTTTCGAGGTGTCCTCTAAAAATAATAATAGAACGACCAACCCTTGTTATGATAAAGAATGTAAAATTGCTAGGAAACCCATTAGGTATTCTTCGAATGAGTCCTTAAAACTTGATAAGATCAATATGTACAAATCCCTAATTAAAAGAAAAAAAAAAGGTATTTTATTAATAAAAGGAAAGAACAACTTTCACAACTTTCTAAGATGGATCCTAAGAAGTTTTGGAGCCAGATTCTAAACCACAATACTAAAGAAAACAATATGATTCCCTTAAGGGACAAGAATTCCTACCCTAAATTTTTTTACGAGTTTCGTAATGCCATGGACACCATTCCTATTGTCCCTACAGAGGATGGAGTTTTTCCTTTAGATAACATAGATTTCAGGGTTAAGTGGCTTGGAAATGGGGAAGCTAAGGACATTTAAGGCTATCAAGCTGAAATTTTTAAAATCGGAGGGCCTATCCGTATTCCCCACATACACAAACTCTTCAATTTAGGAGTGAAGAAGGGATTCCCTAAACCCTCGATGCAAAGCATCATTGTTCCTATTTTTAAAATTGGGGATAGAAACATTCCTTATAATTATATGATTAGCCCAATTTTAGCCAAGATTTATGGAATTATTTTGGTAAATAAAATTAGTATTTGGCTAGAAATTCATGGTAAAAGAGCTAAAGGCTAGGCCGGGTTTAGGAAATATCATTCCAGTGTGCACCATCTTGTTACCTTTTGGATCATTTCAGAGGAGTTCCACAATACTAAAACCAATCTTTTTTTTTGTTGACTTTGGAAAATATTTTGACATGGTTCCTAAGAAAAAACTTTTGAATAGGTTGGAAGAGATATAAGTGTCTCTCGAGTTGAGGGTTGTTTCAATAAGGATCTATGAGAATGTTATTGATAAGTTTAAAAACACTTGGTCGAAAGAGATTAACTGCAATATTGGATTCAAACAAGGTTTTCCCTTCTCCCCTACCCTTTTTATCATATACATTGACAAGTTAGAAGATTGTTTGGAAAAAGTAGGTTGTGTCAGCCCTATTCTCACTGGTATAGTCAATAATCTTCTTCTTTATGCCGATGATTTCGTTCTTATGGAAAGGAGTCCCCATGATCTTGAAAACGAACTAATAATCCTCAAGGATTTTGGATCCAATATGGGTATGACTGTTAATACTGATAAGACTAAGGCCATGATTATTAAATCCAATAAGATCACTTATGATACCTTCATATATGACAACAACAACTTGGAGGAAGTGACTTCATACAACTATATTGGAATTGATATTCACCACAAACTCAATTGGAATTATAGCACTGAGAAAAAGATTACCGGGGGATGGAAAGTTTATTATGGGCTTGAAAACAATTGTAAATCAACCAATCTTTGGATTTGAGATAAGAAGAAACTCCTCTTTGAGACTCTTGTTACACTTGTTATTATTTATGGATGTGAAGTATGGGGTTGTAGTATCTCTCGTGAATCCTAGAGAAAGATAGAGCAAATACAAAAGAATTTTATAACCTATAATCTCAAAATTAAAGGAAATACTCCATATCCCATCCTCCTCTTAGAAACAAGCCTCTGCCCCATTGAGAGCACAACTATGACTAGATACCTAATGTATAAGAACAAGTTAAACAACATTGAAGACAAGAGGCTTCCTAAAATTGCTTTAAAATCAAGTCGTAACCACCATTAACTCAAGCAAGGATGACATAAAGATGCCTACTATTGAGGAATCATGGAAGACACTAGTTTGTAGAATAAATACTATTAAAAATATCATCAAATCAAAATTTAAGGAGAAAATGTGGTGTGATAAAGACTTAGAGGAAAAAATAAAATTAAGATATTATAAGAATGTAATCAACCATAATGGAAAAGATCAAAATTATCTATCTGTTTTAACAAGTGTGAAGAAAAAAATAAACATTGCTAAGTTAAAAACAAATTCTCACAAACTCCATAGCAACTTGGTCATCATCATCAAAATTCATTAATAAATCATTTCATTTTCTAAAATTTCACCTTTTTAATTTATAAATGTAATCGACGAATGAAGCCTGTTTTGAATCGTTCAACGTCGGACTTTAAAAGAATTGACCAACAAAAGATTTATCTCCGTCGAGGATAAGAGCGAAAGTTTTCTCGAGGAAATTAATTTCAAAGTCAAAATTTACTAGCCGGGGGTGTGCATAAGACTTAGGCTAATAGAACAGGATTCATTTAGGATGGCTTTGTAAGTCCGCTCCATTCCATTCAATATGTCAAACGAATCCCCAAAATCATCTTTCAAAGTCACTCTCCCACGTTTTCTCTCTTCTCAGCTCCCCTCCTCTCCGCATGACGACTTCCTATATATATTTGCATTTAAAGATTAAGATGCATTCATAATATTATCGTTATTCCTCTTCTGATATTCATATTGGTGCAGTGAATAGCTTATTCTGGGACTGTGAAGAGAAGAATTGTATACGTTGCAGCGATATGGATATGAGAATCGCAGCGCGACTGGTAATATTGATTGCCCTGATTATGGTGGTCACGATGGTTAGTGAAGGTTCAGCTAGCAGGCCGCTGAAATTCAAATTCATATTTGAGGGAGATCAAGTGGAAAATAATAACAATATTGAGATGAAGAATGGGTTGTTCGAATCGCTTCCAAAGGGTTCCGTACCTCCATCGGGGCCATCTCAGTGTAAAAACTACAGGTCTTCCGGTGGAGGTTCGTGTCCAGTTTAACCAGATTAATAATCCTTGAATCCAATTGTTCAAAGGAGCAACTCCGAGACGTAGAATTAGACAGCATGAATACGATATTATCTAGACATTGGAAAACATACACGGACAAGAAATACGAGATATACAGTATATAACCAGAAGAGAACGGCTAAGGATGGACGCCTTGCTGGTAATATGAAAAAAAGGCAACTGATGAAGCTACATGATGAGAAAGCACTAACAGGCCTTCCAATTCATGGACCGGAGATTGTAATTTAATTATTGTCATTGTCGAGATAACTGAGACAAATACATTACAATTGTTCAAATATCCTTTATTAATCCTGACTGTCACATATTATTTTGGATTTATTAATCCTGACTATTTGACAAATAGCATATCTATGGTTTCACGAAGATGGAAGGCATTCGTCTCTATTAATACTAATACATGACTATCTTTGAAATGAATAAAATATAATATTTTTATTAAAATTTTGTATTTAGAGTAAGTAGGTGCTATACAATTCAGTATAGGGAGTTCTTTTCATCTTTAGCATTATGTTAAAGAAAGTTACACTAAGAAAAACTTAAAGTCAGTTTAATTAAAAAAAATTATCATTAATAAAATAAAGTGGCCACAATTAAAATAAAAGAATTACATGAATCATTATATATTACATATATATACTAAGTAATTACATATAACAACATCTAAAATATTAATTTCTTTATATTAAATTATAATAAAAAAAATTATAGTTTATGATCCCTATCAATGCTTAATGGATTTAGGGTGGTTTGTAAGATATTTGAGATTATATAAAAAATTAAGAAAATTACATTTACGATTTTATAATTTTAAATTTTTTATTGTATCCCTAGGTATCCCTAGGTGCCCTACAATTAAGTATGGGGGAGATTCCACACAAAGTTACATTAAAATAAAAAAATAACAATAACAATAATAAAAATAAAATCTTCTCAATTGAAAAAAGAATAAGAAAATAAATTATGCTTTACTAAAAGAACAATTACACCCATCATGTAAAACTTGAAATGAAATAATAAAAAGTTAAATAACTCCTTAAAAAATTGAATCCCTCTTCGTGCTTATCTAGGTTTAAGATGGATTTATGTTGGTCTTAACTTTGAAAGAGTTATGAGCTTTTATCATGCTTTATTTTTAAGATAAGCTATTGATTTGGAAGGAGGTCATAAGAAATGGATAACCAAAAACAAATTGTTTAAAGAGTCAATTGAGGCTAGTATAATTATACTACAATAGATGTTACACATGATTCTTTTTAGCCTATTGCTGATATTAATAAACATGTTCTCATAAATAGTTTTGAACGTGTTGATAATAAGTTTGAGGAAAGAATAGATATATTACATCAAATTAATTATATTCTTTAAAAAATGGTTGTTTATGATGAGGAGGATAATGATGAATCAATGACTCAAATCTCAAATGCTAATGATAATAATGAGTATCTTCATAAATATGCTTTCAATCACATATATTCCAACAATCATTATTCATTATGCAGTCACTTATTCGATGGGTCTTTTCCAAGTAGTGATCATTCATTTCAAGAACTAGTCCCTCAATATTTTACTCCTTTCCAAAAAAATGAAGGAATTAGTATACATCACAATAATTTCCAAGTATCCATCAATCAAAATCAGAATAAGGAAATGAAAAAGAATCATTTTAAAGAACTTTCCCTTGGATCTCATGCATATACATTTGATAAATTTTCTACTTCAGGTTTATGTTTTATAAGCAAAGAAAATGAAGTCATTTATGATAAAAATTTGGAGATTGAAAATATTGAGGCACTTCTCCCCTGAGTGATGGTTATTTTAGGTCTTTGTGTTTTTAATCAATCTATATTTCAATATGTAGGATATTATTTTATTGACCATACTACTATTGAACCTCATCTTGAATCTTCTCATACTGATTTCAATTTTGAAGAACAAAACACCATGCCTATTTATGATTCTAATGATATCACTAAAGTTCTCGTTCATCGTCATGATCTTCAATTTTTAACACAAGTAGACGCTAATTATAATACTCATCACGTTATTTCAGCTAATATTTGTGTGAATGAAATTCTTGCAAATACGTCTTTTTTGTCTTGTAACAATAATGTAAATTATTTTTCTGTTGTAAATAGTATTTTCTCTAGAGGGTGACCAGATTGTTTTTCCAATCATGTTTCCATTCCAGCAATTTCACAATGATTTTCAAGAAATAATTGAAACTTAGTTGGAAAACACATTTCAAATGAGGTTCCTTGTTAAAAAAATTATTTTTGTGTCTCTATTAGAAATAGTTGTACATACTAAGTTAGATTTTTCCTTTGATTATTTGGTATTTATCCATTTTATGCTACTTACTCCTATTGTATATATGACTGCAAGAATAAAACAAATGGATTGGCTCCATTGAAAATTTCACTTTACTTAGCCCTATTTATTCTTGTATAATAGATTAGAGTAGGATAGAATATGAGTAGTTTAGTTCTTAGGTTGTTTTCTTTTTCCATAAGTTTGAATAAAGCAGTTGTGAGATTATGGGCTAGTATTGAGCTGTCACCAAGGTAATAAATTTTCTTTGTTCATTCGTATCATCTTAATTTTCTTGATTTTCATTAAAGTTGTGTTATAAGATTTATTCTTAAAACCAATCATTTAAAGCTTAAATATTGTTTCAAGAAGTAAGATTTGAAGGATGGACAATATATAATACTTTAGTAAATCATAACTTCTCTTTAATTAGAATTTTACATTTGCAATAAAAAAACTAATTCATTCTAAAGAATTTAAGACATAACCCATCTAGATCTCAACATAATTGAAAAATATATCAATTTTATTTCTTATGTTGAGATATTTCTTTTAATTTTTTTGTCTTATTGTCTTTCTTGAATTCATGGCTTATTAGTTTCTCCTTTCTTTCAAGTTTGTAGTTTCTTTTGATTAGTGATTTAATTTCACTTTGTAACATCCCGCTCTTGCGAGCACATGTTATCGACTTATTCTTTGAGGACGTTTGTGTGCAAGTGATCCGGTTTCATTATATGGATGTTTGTTCGCTTATGGATTCTTATGATGATGTTGATGGATTATGATGTTATGTTATTGGATTTGTATGTATTGACAGATGTTATTGACGAGTTTCCCCTCAGTTTGTAGGACACTTGACATAATGAGGATGTCGATGGAATCAATGGACCTCCTTGGACTCTTGATCGATTCAGGGAGTGGATTGTATTGGTTTGGGTATTTTTATATATGCATATGTGACATATGATCGAGTATATTATGATGTTATTTATGTATCATTTATATTGTTTCATTTATGGATGTAGGTTGATGATTTCTTGCTAATTAGACTCACATAAGGAGTAAAGGGGCCATGCATAGAAACCAGATATTGAGGGACATGTGTGGCATTAGCCCTGCCATATCCTACTAGCACTCCCTCCATGGATCGAATTCTAGGTTAACAATTACGTAGTTCAATAGATCCACGATGTCGTGAGGGAAGAGTGAGATAGCTGCTCATGAAGATTCTAAGTGGCACGCAATAAGGCATGGTCCTTATTCCTTAGAGGCCCTTAGTATCTCACAAGGTCGCGTGAATGGATTATTGATTCCAAGGGTTGGAAAACTACCAAAATCCAGTCAAAGACGAGTGGCACCCTTGGAGCACATAGTGCGTCTTGAAGGGCACGTTGCGTAATTAAAATTTGAATCAAGGTGAGTGGCACCCTTAGAGCATGGAGTGCATCTTGAAGGGAACGTTGTGGTATAAAAACAAAACAATGATTCAATGAATCTAGGTGGCCTAAAAAAATTGAGCGGATTTTAAACCTTATAAGATATTGAGAGTCTATCGAATTAATTATTTAACTAAAGTATGAATTTAATTAAGCATATTCCCTAAGGGTCTAGGAGTTTGCAGATAAAGATTTAACTAAGCCTAATTCTAAGTGAGTGAGAAGACTAAAAAACTAAATTTTTAAATTAATTAATGAGGGGATGAATTAAATCAAATTAAAAATCAATGAAAATAAATGATCCAAATTATTTTCGGCATGAAATGAGAGCAGAGATATAACAAATAAATATTTAGAGATATTGCAAGAGAGACAACAATATAACAGAGATATAGTGGAAATAAAACAAGATTCATAGATATACAGTAATACACAATTTCTATCAATGAAATAAATGTACAAAGACTGTAAAATACAGAGTGAAAGACTCGCTAGAATGGTGGTAGCTTATCTCTGAGAAGAGATGTGACGGCTACTCACATCTGTGAGAACATGATTATTAAAATGAGGCTCTAAGGGCCTTTTTAACATAAGTAAAATCCAAAACCCTAACCCCAGAAAATGAAAATCCAAAAGGTTTGTGGGCCCCGATGGGGGTAGTTGATACGTCAACTTCCTAGGGGCGTAACTTTTGCATACGATCTCCATTTGGGGCACTCAATAGCTCGTTGGAAAGATCTATCTGAGAACTACAACTTTTGGGTGAGAAACATGATCTATGATCCATGTTGCTCCCCGTTTTCTCAAAAAACATCGTTTAGGGCATCAAAATAGCCCCGGAAGTAAAAAATTGCTAAAAATAGTAAATTACCAAAATTGCCAGAAACATGTTTTGGGCCAATTAGAGAAGGTGGGAGGTCACTGATATCCACCTAGATCAATCCTCCCTCCTTAGGAATAAATCGTCTCCATTGCGTTGAGTTCGCGGGGTAGAGGGGAAAATGATTGTTGAATCTGAATCTTGGTGAGTTGCTTGCTTTGTTGGAACCGTCGCGCTGCTTGGTTTGTTGAAGGTCCTCACGAACCTGTCGCTGGAAGGGTTGGACCTTTTTAACCAGTATGGCTACATGATATGACTATGTGCAGAAGGAATCTTTGTGCTTTGATACAATCTTGTCGACCTGCTTCTGGTGGATGGAAGGTGCTTGGGCCGAGGCTGTAGTGGTTGCAGTATCCTTTTGTTCCTGTTATGAACAGATTGTGGAGAAGATGAATTTTGTAGTATAAGATACTACCTTGTGGCACTGTTTAGGTGGGGTAGTAGTTGGAACTACCTCTGGTATCCTGTAGAGATGACCCCCCAGAGTAATAATGACACTATAGGGTCGCGACTTATAGATAGCATGTCGTTTCCACATATATGGTTGGCCGAAGAGAATATCACAGACATCCAGTGGGGCAACATCACATAATACATCATCCTTGAAGGGTTGGATGCCATATGACATTCGACACTGCTAGCTGACATGAAGATTTTGTCCTTGGTGAAGCCACCCGATGTTGTATGGTTGCGGGTGTGGTGTTGTCGACAATCCCAATTGTTTGACGACCTCTACTGAGATGAGGTTCTTCTGGCTTCCGCTATCAACAATAAAATGCAGCAGGGTCCCCTTCACCCACATTTGTGAATGAAAAAGGTGCTTGCCCTCTTCTAGATCTGTTGGTTCTTCTGGTTGAATTGTTGCGGTCACGACAATAGCAGTGGGGTCTGCGTCGATGATCTGTCTTTTACCAGTATTTTCAGAATCATATTCTGAATCAGGGTTTAGCTCCTTGTCTTTGATCTCGGCCACCAATGATTGTTTTGAGCGACATTCATCGTTGTTGTGCCATGGGCTTTTGTGGAAATCGCACCATTTTTCGGTGTCCTCCTTTATCTTCCTGTGTCCCTTCTTTTCCTGTGGCTTGGACTGGTTTTCGAGAGACTGTTTGTTAGGGCCATCTTTGTCATACTTTGGTTGTTGCGGATTTGTAGGCCCGAACTCCTGTTTGTTATGGTGCTTAAATTTCTACTCGTTTTTAATAGCATATCGATAAGCAACACCGAGTGATGAGAGGTCTAGAAAATTCATTTCAGTTTGGATGTATCTGTGTAGAGCCCCACGGTATTTCAGAACCAAATGTCGTTCAGAGTCTTTGATACCTAGCTTGGTGCACAAGGTATGGAAGGTATTGGTGAACTACGGATCTGCTTGGCCCCTCTCTTGCCGCAGTGTGGTCCATCTCATGTACTTGTCCTCATAGTTGCCAACAGGGTAATATTGTTCCTTTACCGCATCCACAAAAAAATCCCAAGTGGGCTCGGCCCCATATATTCCAGACTCCTCTGTGGAACTCTTCTCCCAGTAAGTTTCCCACCAATGTTTTACATGGGGGAGAGCCTTAAAGAGTGCGAAGGTGATATTTTCCTTGTTGGAAAAATTATGAACAGAGAAATAACCTTCTAGCAGATTTAACCATTTATCTAGGGCATCTGCATCTATTTCACCTTCAAATATGGGAATATCAAAATTAACGTGTACCTTGAAAGGCGAGGTGCCTCCAAAGTGGTTGCTTGATGAATATGCACCTGATGCTATCGGTAGGTGTTGAAGGATGTGGGAAAAATTCTCCATCATTTCGTCCCTTTGTCGCGTGAGAGCTTGCTCAAGCAACAGACTGATAGGATCGTCTGCTCTGTCGTTTTTCTTTTCTTCCACCATTGAGGGTTTCTTGGGTGTGCGAGAGAGATTGTCCTCAATAGAGACAAGCTCGAGACCCAACTTTGTATACTCGGACCTCGTCGGGGACATGCACTGAAAAATGATCAAGAGCAGCTTGCTCTGATACCACTGATCCGAATTATTTTTGGCACGAAATGAGAGCGGAGATATAACAGATAAATATTTAGAGATATTGCAAGAGAGACAACAATATAACAAAGATATAGTGGAAATAAAACAAGAGTCACAGATATATAGTAATACACGATTTCTATTAACGAAATAAATGTAGAGAGACTGTAAAATACAGAGTGAAAGACTCGCTAGAATGGTAGTAGCTTATCTCTGAGAAGAGATGTGACGGCTACTCGCATCCATGAGAACATGATTATTACAACGAGGCTCTAAGGGCCATTTTAACATAAGTAAAATCCAAAACTCTAACGCCGGAAGATGAAAAACCAAAAGGTTTGTGGGCCCCAATGGGGGTAGTTAATACGTCAACTTCCCAGTGGCATAACTTTTGCAAACGATCTCTGTTTGGGGTGCTCAATAGCTCGTTGGAAAGATCTATCCGAGAACTACAACTTTTGGGTGAGAAACATGATCTACTATCCGTGTTTCTCCCCGTTTTCTCAAAAAACATCGTTTAGGGCCTCAAAATAGCCCTGGAAGTTAAAAACTACTAAAAATAGTAAATTACCAAAATTGCCAGAAACATGTTTTGGGCTAGTTGGAGAAGGTGGGCAGCCACCGATATCCACCTGGATCAATAAAAATAAACCCTAACGAGTGATTAATACCCTTGTGAAAGTAAATACTAAATTAGAATTTAATTGAGAATGGAATAAAGCATAAATGTGTAAGCATAGAAAGATATCTAGTTTAGTCTAACTAAAGAAATTTCCTAAATTAAACACAACTAAGTTTTAGAAAGACATCAGTCATTAAAAGGGAAATAGAGGGAATAAAGGGACAACTAGGAGTAATTTTAGGAGCGCTTTTAGGATGGGTGAGGGAAATTGACCTTTAACTAAATTAAATGATGGATTTATTTGTGCAACTAAGGGAACGGGTGACAAGTGTACTTGGGTAGTAATTCTTAATTAATTTTTTTTTAAAAGAATTAAATTTGCAAATGGAAAGTGGTCACTAAGAAAAAATCTATAAAACAAATGGTTGAGAGGGAGGAAGGGATTATGACTCGTAGGAGTAAGGTTATGCTATAGAAATTCTGATTGGTTTTTACTTGTGAGAGTTGGGATACCCAACTCGAGAAAGAGAATGATAACTCTACCTTGCGAAGCAAGCTGGAAGCTAGATTATTCTAGATGTGGTTGTGCGTTGCCCCTTTGCAGCTCTGGGGGCTAAGGGGGGAAGAAGAGTACCCCTAGCCTTGGCTGGGAGGTACCGGTGAATTCTTCACGATTAGCAAGTGGGGAGCTAGACAGAGCGCAAGCGCAAGCTTGGGAGGTCATCTTTGACTTCTCGCCTTTGGTCATGGTATTTTCATTTGAGTTCAAATTATATTCACTTTTTATTGTATGTATGGATTTAGAATTTGTCTCTTGATAGATGGCCTTGAGAAGACGGGTGACTTCCGAATGCTTCCTATGCAACCTTATATCATATGCATCCTCTGCGAATTATTATTTCCTCTGTTTGTTTTCAAAACTATTTCGTGAGCTTACTACATTTGAATTTATTTTTGATATTGACTAAAAGTCTCTACGTTTTTCAAGTGAGTTAATTTATGCATTTTCAGGATCTTTGAGCACTTAACCTGTGCGTTTTTTAGACGCAAGGCCCTGTGCCTTCACCCTTTTCCCAACAACCTTGCATCTCCTTATCACTGCATGTGGAGGAAACCCACTCGAATTTCGACGACCCATCTCTACAATTTGATGGCGTGACCATATCAATGTGTGTGGAGGAAACCTTCTCAAATTTCGACCACCCATTTCTGCGATTTGATTGTGTGAGCATATCACTATGTGTGGAGGAAACCCACACGAATTTTGACCACCCATATATGCTTTTTGATTGTGTGATCATATCATTGCATGCGGGGGAAACCCACATGAATTTCGACCACACATCTCATCGATTTTAACTTCAATTACCTAGCGAATTTCACTTCTCTTTCTCGGCGATTTGTACACGATTTTCCCTGCCATTTGCATGTTTATTCCCAGTAATAAAACTCAGTGAATTTTATTTTACCCTCAACAATTTTATACACCATTTTCCCTGTGAATTGCAGGCTTTTTTCCCAGTAATAAATATCTGCGAATTTTATTTTACCCTCAGCTAAATCTTACCCGCAACAAATTTATCCATGTGTACCCTTTGCGTTGTTGGTGTGCGATTTGGTAGCAATGTGAATCCTCTTTTGATCCCTCCCTGGAACTCTACATTTTTCCTATGCAAAATCGCCCAGCTATGTAATTTCTCCAGGCGAATCTCTTCCCTGGAACTCTGCATTTTTCCTGTGCAAAATCGTGCGGCTAGCTAATTTGTTCCGGCGAATCTCTTCCCTTGAACTCTGCATTTTATTACTTAACCATTTTACCAGTACCACTCTGTCAGTTTGGTTGCATGCCTTCAATGTTCTCTTTATCCCTCCTCCTTCAGTGGGAACTGGTCTCCCCCTTCAAGAGCACCAAAGTGTTGAGAGTATCTGGTCAAAGAGGCGACGTTACCAAGTGTAAGGTTATTGTCATTGTTATTTGCTTATCATGTTTTATTATTTTTATTCCCAACAATTTCCATTGATTTTCAGAAAAAACATAAAACGCTATTAAATTAGTTACACTTAAAAACTAAATTCTACCTTATTGTAATTTATGTTTTGATTTATTGCAGCATATATTGTTGTAGAAAGGATTACCACTTGTTGATATCAGATGGTTCTCTTTTTTACCATGTACCCAACTTGCATAGCCTTCAACCTCACCGACTTCTTGTTGGTCGGATCCCTTACAAAATGGTTGGAAAAAAACTTGTTCCGAAATTTATTGGGCTTGGACAACCTATATTTCTAGCAGGTATGCTATCCATCTCTTTCGCATACCATTTATATGGAAAAGGTCCATATTACAAAACCTTATACAAGGTGCCCAATGATGTTGAAGGACAAACGAAATGAGCGGCCCATCATGGAGCCAACCACTTTCCGGTTACTTGACATAAAATTTTGAACGTGCCCTTTCTTTACATCTTATTTTATGACTGTTCACGATCCAAATTTCTCCCACCCCAATTCAAAAATTACTTCGCTCGCTTCTCTAAATTCGATGATAGTTCCTTCGAGATAATTGTATCCAATGTAATGTGAGGAGAATTCTCCCCTACTTTTTATAATAGGCTATGCCTCCAATCCATCTATAGGATTTTTTGTTCATATCAATAGTATTTTTTTATACAACGTGTCCGATTGAATCGTTACAACGTACCAAAGAATAATGAGGTATGGTTGTTAAGTGATTAGATTTCCTTGCGCCTTGTAGACATAATTGATGTTTACCTTTGTAACTTGAAAAATAAAGATAACGATTACTCATGTGTTGATAATTTTGTGGATGTATAATTCTTCTAGAAATTAGTTAGAATACTTGCGCGTAGTGAATTAGTTGATGTATGGTTGGTGAAGTACTTGAATTTTGTTGTGCCATGAATAAATGGATAGTTTAGTTTTGCGCAATGAATATTTAATGTCGATGAATGATTAAGTTATTAGATTGATTGCGTACACTGAATAATATTACACATGTTTAATTAAGTGGTTAGATGACTCATGCACCATGAAATAAATGTGGATAAATGGTTGATTCGGTAATCAATTTACTCTTGCTCCTATAACTATGTTAATTTATGATTGTTTTAGAATTCGTTTACTCCTTGCGCCTTGGATAATGATATTGAATAAATGATGGAGCGATTAGATCTCCTTGCGCTAGGTATCAAATGTGGTTGTATGATTGGTTATGTATTTTCTTAGTCTTGCATCTTGAAGTTAATGTTGATGTATGTTGAGTTATGCAATTAGAATTACTTGCACGCCATGAAAATAAAGTTGATGATTACTAGTGCACCATGTTTAATTGATGATTAGGATTGATTGACTGATAAAATTTGATTATCGTTAATGTTGTTGATATAGATAGTTGGTTTTTGGATTTGATTTTGTTAGTCGGATGTAAAGACCTCCTTGTTCCTCAGAACAGTCACCAACCCTAAGACTTTAAATGGCCAAATCAATTGGATCCTGGGCTTGCATTGCTTATGTGTCCTCGAGGTCCTAACCTTGTAGGGTAGGTTGGGTGGGTATTATATTTATGTCATTCTTACGTTATCTTTATGATACTTATGTTATCATTATGTTATATTTATGATCCTTATGTTATCGTTATGTTATCTCATGTTATTCTTGTGTTATGTGATGATTATCTCTATGTGATGATTGAAGCAATTAAAAGTATTGATGATTCCTGTAATTGTGATGAGTTGATATTGCGCCATCATTCATGGTGCTTCGATTTTGTGTCGTTATTCAATTATGATGATGTGTTGATTATGTATTGTTACTAAATATTCATCGGTTTCTACGTTATTTGATTATGACGATTAGACGCTTGTAATTCCTTTATTTATGATGTCATTTATTATGCGTTGTTGAATTATGTGTTGACGCAAATTCCTAATGCTTAAAAAAAATTACTTTTTGTGCTTCACTTTTTTTTCTTAAGCATAATGGAGGGTCGTTACATATGGTATCAGAGAATTTTTAACCCTGCGACTATGCATCGTCATGCCTTCCACTGTATTTTACACTCGATTAATAACTTAGCGCTAATTAAATTTTTAACTTGTCCATATGGTAATCATGGTTAAAGGACGTCGGAGGTTCACAACGTGGTGCTAGGGGAGGAGGTGCAATGCCTCCAACAACACCCATGCTAGAGGGGTCCAACCCCCAAGGAGAAGAATAAGTCATTGAGCATGAGCAGTTTGTTGTGCGGGATGCAGTTGGTCTGACTAGGTCCTTTTAGAGGATGTCAGAGGCCTTGATTAACTACCTAGATACAAATGAGTCCAGGGCTCTTGTATCCAATGAGGGTTCGTAGCATGGTCCAGCTGGTAGTGGTGGCATTCAAGAAGAACTAGAGAATGTTAAGTTTACCATTTTCATGGGTACCATGGACGGCTCAGTTGTTAAGGCATGGTTGGAGAACATGGTGAGGTGATTCACACTTCATGGTTACAACCTCCAATGTGGAGGTATGCATGGTGGTATTTTAGTTGAAGGGGAGCGCTCTTATAGGGTGGAAGATGCTCTTACCTCAACTGAACATGGTCATCGAAGACGTGTCATGGGAACTATTATAGGAATGGTTCCAGAAGAGGTATTTATCTGAGGAACTCGTCGAGCACCAACTCAACGAGTTCAATTCCTTACGACAGAGTGGTCATATGGTGCATGGGTATGAATCCCAAATAATGGAGTTGCTTAGGTATGCTCCACTTCTGAACATGGAAAGGATAAAGGTCAGTAAGTTTGATTTCAGCCTTAGCTTCAACCTCCATGCGAAGATGAGGATCCTAATGCCTCAGATGTTGCAGGATGCAGTCGAGCAGGCCCTCATAGTTGAGGAAGAGCTGACCACCAGGGAGGGGTTAAGGAAGGACTCCTACAAGACCGACTACACAAACGACCTTGGGTAGGCCTGTAGCACCAGCTTCAAAGACCCATAATACTAGATTGAAGACTAGATGTTGGACATGTGGAGAGACACATTACCAGCATGACTATCTGGTTGATATGGCCAGAGAAACTGCATCAGCAGGACACACTACAGTAGGATATTTAGGCAAGGCCCACTGGATTCATGAAGTGGTGAATAACTTCTAGGCCGAGCACAATTCTACTATTATTGAGACATCCGGTACCATCACTGACCAGACCTTTAGTATCTTGATAGTTCTCGGTGCTACAAAGAGATTTATTTCTGGTGCAGCACTAAAAATAATTAAGTTAAAGGTAGTCAAATAGGACGAGTTTAGCTACATGGAAATGGATTAGGGAGCCAAGAAAAGGGTTGGAGGAAAGGTTACGGGCTGCAGCCTCAACCTAGAAGATTTTGTAATGAAGGGTATGTCACGATATTAGGATCTTACGATGTCGTGATCGGTATGGACTGGTTGGAATCACATGATGTGATACTCAACTGTAAGATGAAATTCCTGAGCTTGACCAATGATGAGATATAAATACGAGTGATTTTCGAAAGAAACCAAGGAGTATCCCTAAATTTCATCTCTTCCCTACAGCTATGGAAGAGTATGCACAAGGATTCCATCTATATTAAATATTAGTGTTGAATGACAAAGGCATAGTAGAAGGATTAGAAAACCTTCCGGTAGTACGAGAGTTTGTGGATGTGTTCCCAAAAGAGATACTAGGTTTGTCGCCCAAGAGAGAGCTAGAATTTACCCTTGACTTAAAAGTTGGAACTGAACTGATAGTAAGAACACCATATCAGATGCTCACCCCTGAGTTGCAGGAGTTGAAAATGAAATTGAAGGAGTTTTTGGACCTAGGACTTGTACATCCAAGTTTGTCACCTTGGGGCGTGCCAGTTATTTTCATATGGAAGAATGATGGGTCATGGGGACTATGCATTGACTATCGTAAATTAAACAAGGCAACGATTAAGAACTAGTATATGTTGCCAAGAATAGACGACTTGTTTGACCAAATGAAAGGCGTGACGTTGTTGTCAAATATCGAATTGAGATAGGGATATCACCAGTTATAGATCAAGGAGGGAGACATTCCTAATACCACATTCAAGACGACATTTGGGCATTACAAGTTTACCATTTTACCATTTTACCACATTTATGAGATTGATGAATGGGGTGTTCCACGAGTACTTGGACAAGTTTGTTCAAGTATTCATTGACGACATTTTGATATATTCTCAGACGATGGAAGAACATGATGAACATTTGCGCTTGGTATTACAATGTTTACAAGAGAATAAATTATAATGGAAAATATCGAAATACTCCTTTTATCAATAAAGGATTTATTATTTAGGGTATGTTATCTTCGACGAAGGCATCGTTGTGGATCCAACGAAGGTAGAGCCTATTATGGAATGGTATACGTTGATGAGCGTACCATAAGTATGTAGCTTCATGGGTTTTGCTAGATATTATCGATGGTTCGTCGAAGGTTTTTTGAAGATACCAAATCCAATCACAGAATTTGCAGAAAACAAACAAGAAGCTTGTACGGACTGAGAAATGCGCAGAAGCATTTCAAAGACTCAAGGAGTTGTTGACAATAACGTCGATACTAAATATCCCCAATATGGATGAGGACTTCTTGGTATGAACAAATGCATCCAAGGAAGTCTTAGGCAGAGTCTTGATGCAAGGAGATCGAGTGATCGCTTACATCTCAAGGAACTTAAGAGAGCATGTGGAGAACTACACAACACATGATTTGGAGTTGTTTTCCATTGTGTATTCCCTAAGAGTTTGGAGACACTACCTGATAGTATGGATATTCAAATTGAAAACATACCATTTTGGTTTGCATCACATTTCTACACAAAGTGACTTGAACATGTGACAAAGGCGTTTGTCAGAACTACTTAGCGAGTATGATTTTAAGATTACCTACATAAAAGGAATAGTGAATAGAGTGGCAGATGCATTAAGTCGGAGACCACACATATTTTCAGTAATTCCTCTTTAGATGAATCTTCGAGAAAAGATTATAACTATAGAATGTAGCGATGAATAGTATAAAGAGGTTATGGAGAATATTGGACGAGACACCATGTTGGTACCTAGGTTTGAAGGATATACTTTGGAAAATTATAGATTGATGAGGTATAATAACTGGATTTACGTACCACCTAACGACAAGTTGAGAAGTTTGATCTTAAAAAAATCTTATAGAGAAGTGTACATGGCTAATACAGGAGTAACAAAGATGAGGGCAAACCTTAAACCCTTATTCTTTTGGAAAGGAATTAAGGCAAACATTGTCAACTACGTGCATAGATGTCTAAAATGTCAACAAGTGAAGGATGAACATAGACATATGACTAGATTAATACAACCACACATTATTCCAGAGTCGAAATGGGAGGTCATTTTGATGGAATTCACTGTGGGATTGTCGCTAATGGCAAGGAGGCATGACTCAATTTTTGTGGTAGTTGACACTCTGATGAAGAGAGAACATTTTATCCCTGTGTGTACAATGTATCAGGCGCCAAACATAGCTAGATTTTTTATCTGTGAGATTGTATGACATGCCTAAGAGGATCATATTCAATCAAGGATCGGTGTTTACAAAACGATTTTGGACTAGTTTCCAAGAGGCCTTCGGAACCCAACTTAACTTTAGTACAACTTATCACCCTGAGACAGACAAGATGACAAAAGGAATGCACCAAATTTCAAATTTATGTTGCATATGTATGTGTTGGACCAACATAAACGTTGGGAAGAGTTCTTTCAATTGGTAAAGTTTCTTACAACCACATATATCAAGGTACCATTAAGATGGCACCATGTCATTTTCTCTATGGGCGACCATGTCAGACGCCATTGAGATGGGATTGACTTGAGGGTAGGGTACTGGAGGGACCATAAATGATCAAAGAAATTGAATAACAATTGAAAACAATAAGACAAAGGATTAAAGTAGCGAAAGAATGGAAGAATAGTTGTGTTGATGCGCATCGCATTGAACTCAACTATGAAGTTGTTGATCAAGTTTTCTTGTGGGTGAAACCGCACAAGAGTTCGATTAAGTTCAGAAAGGGTGATAAACTCTCTCCTAGGTTTGCGGGGGATTTTGAAGTTGTGAAAAGGAAAGGGCCCATGGCTTATTGAATATCCTTGCCTGATTCTTTGAGCCGTATGCACAATGTTTTTCATGTATCTATTTTGAGACATTATGTTAGTGATTCTACACATGTGATTTACATGAGTTCCTTGCAGTTTTGGGTGAGGGTGTGCTCATGGCGAAGCCAATCGCATTCTGGATCATTGCATTCGACAACTACGACGTCTAACAATTGATATGGTCAAGGTACAATGGGAAAATTATAGTCCACAGTTGGCAACCTGGGAGGATGCATATGGTGTGCGCCAACTGTTTCCATTTTTTTTATATAGTTAGACATTTAGATCTTGTCAGATGCTTTATTTACTGTATTTATATACTATGAAACCTCGAGACGAAGCTTGAGTAAAGAGAGGGTGTATGTAACATCTCTCTCTTGCAAGCACATGTTATCGACTTATTCTTTGAGGACATTTATGTGCAAGTGATCCAGTTTTAGTATGTGGATGTATGTTCACTAATGGAATCTTATGATGATGTTGATGGATTATGATGTTATGTTATTGGATTTCTATGTATTGACAAATGTTATTGATGAGATTCCCCTGAGTGTGCAGGAAACTTGATAGATTGAGGTTGTCAATCACATCAATGGACGTCCTTGGACTCTGTATTGAGTCAGAGAGTGGACTATATTGGTTTGGGTATTTTTATTTATGCATATATGACATATGATCGGGTATATTATGATGTTGTTTATGTATCATTGACAGTGTTTCGTTGATGGATGAGGGCTGATGATTGCTTGCTAATAATAATCACATAAGGAGTAAAGGGGTCATGCAAAACAACTAGATATTCAGGGAGAGGTGTGGGAGAAACCCTTCCATAGCCTCATAACACTCTCGTCATGGCTCAAATTGTAGGTTAACGATTACCTAGTTCGAGAGATCCCCGATTCCGTGAGGGAATATTGAGATAGTCGCTCATGAAGATTCTAAGGGGCGTGCAATAAGGTAGGGTCCTTATACCTTAGAGTCCCTTAGTCTCTCACGAGGTTGCCTGAATGGAGTCACTACTACATATTGGAAAAATTGCGACGACTACATGCGACGAAAGTACTCTTTCGTCACAAAATTCAAGAGAAAAAATTGAGTTTTTCAATTTTGATATAAATCCACCCCGTATTCGTCGCTCTATCGACGGACAAAAACTATCGTTCGTTTTGTGACAATCATCAATATGGTGGACTATTGTCTCAATTTCAACAAACTTGTGTTTTCATCGCAAGATGAAACAACCCTCCTCGTTACGACCACAACTCTTATAACAGGTGCAATTTTTTTATTTTTTTTTTAAAGTGTGTGCGCGCATGTAATAGTAACAGACACTCTAGACTCTACATCGCCACTCTACGACCAACAAGACGCAACCCTGATGAACATAAAAGGACAACAATGAAGCGTGACAAGTAACTGCATGCATAACGACGATCACACGATGATAAGTAGAACTGACTACCCGCTGTCCTACCCTGCAAAGGTTAGGACCTCCAAGACACATAAGCAATGCTCAAGCCCAGGTTCCCATCAATTTTAACCATTTAAGGTCTCAGGGCTGGCGGTTGTTCTGAGGAACATGAAGGTGTCCACATCCCGCCCGACATCGCAGACCAAGTACACCCAAGGTTTACAACCCAACGCAATAATTGAATTGAACAAGGGACTACAATCTAACTTAGCCCTAAGGCCAATCCATCGCGCAACCTTAGATCATAATTGTCGACAAGGTACCCTCTAAATCAGCATTCAAGGGGCCTTAATGTGCATGTCCAAACTTCGACTGGTTTAACATTCAACAACCTAATTAGTCATTAATTAAAATCATAGAATAATGAAATCGCTATAATGATCATTGTCTCAATAACTATCTTTTGATCCATAATACACGAAATATCCTAGTCATTAAATGCAATCCTCGTAAAATTTACATTAGCATTCATTCCATGATCTAAACTTATAATTCAGTTAGACCATAATTAAGAGCCAATAATTGTCACCACATCTCAAGGATGATAATTCCATACTTAGTGCGGAATTAAAAATCCCTTCATCGCAAGCACATAATTAATATTAACATCA
>JZKD02S1973132.1:1161271-1184605 GCA_000966675.3 Picea glauca | reverse complement strand
TAACTGGTTATAAATGACAACAATGGGTAATGAATAAATGTTGAATGCTAATTGATGAGTTTTTGTGCAAGAGGGAAGTTTTGAAAAAAGAGCCCCACACTCATTCACCCCCCCTTTAAGTGTGGTAGGTGTGTCCAACAGATATAAAGTATTGGAAGAGATAAATTCCTCATCTAATGTGTGAAATGCAAAAGTATATACCTCCAACATTTTTCAATTCACAAGAACACTACCTCATACACCAAGTTGAGGAGATTATAATTTGTGGACCTGTTCACACAAGGTGAATGTGGATGTTGGAGAGGAACTTGAAATCATTGAAGGCATTTGTTAAACAAAGAGCATGTCTTGAGGGTTCTATGGTGGAGGGATATATGGTATATCAATCAATGGTGTATATTAGTTAGTATCTTCCTAAATTAGCAGCGCCAACTATGCATGCAATGGATTGCACTTGGGATGTGAACTCCATCAAAAAATTTGAATATCAGGAGAATCTATTGGGGCAAGGTAGAATGAGAACAATGAGAGGTAATATATTATTAATTGTGAAAATTTATATTAATAATACATATTAAGTTTCATTTTTTGTGTATATGTTCATACTCATTAATATATTAATATAATTCATTTCATAAATTATAAATATTTATAATTACCTACATATTGGACATTATAACTAATATTTAATATTGGTGAATTATGTTTTTTTGATTCAGTTGCTCAAGAGTGGGATGCACTACATTTATAGATTGCAAATAATCTTGACTGGATGAATGTATGGATTGAAATATGTAACAAACATAATGGAGGTATGTTATCATGGCAACGACTCTCTGAATTGGTTAGAGAAGATTGTCGTAATGGAGATGCCAATGTTACGTAGTGGAAAATTGATTTATCATATGGTTTGAAATATGGATAGGTAAGAAAATTCACCCATTTTATTCAGTTATTTTATATTATATTAATGTGACTACATGTGTACTATATTTTTGAGATACATTCAAAGTTATATAAATTTATGTTAATTTATTAATTGACAATGCATATTTTACATATCTGACATATTGTAGTTGAAACACCACAAGGCTATGTGGTGCAATGTTCATAAATTTCACATCAAACAATTGGATGAAACCAGGAAAACTTCTGATAGTGGGATAAATGCAATATTCCAGGTCACTAATGTTTCCTCTAGGAGTGACAGACATCCTTGAGAATATGAAAATAGATACTATGGGTATTTAAATGATATACTTGAGTGTGACTTTAATTCCTTCAAATTATTTTTGTTAGATGTCAAATGGTATAGGTTACGAATGCATCAATGCGATGAGGAAAGAACTTTTATTCAACATGCCAATGGATTTCTAATGATTAAAACAATGGTGTTTGAAAGAGGACATGATCGCTATGTTTTTTCAAGCCAATGTGAACATGTCTTTTACTCAAATGTTCCAGGTGGAAGGGATTGGTCATTTTTTGTTAGATATTATCCAAGAGGAGGGCCAATTAAGTATACTCATCTACAATAAGAAGGTGATATAGAAGATCAAGAAGATGATTCGACAGATCGGAAAGAGCCATAAGATCATGGAGGGTTGACAGATGAAGAAGACAAATAAGATCATGATCTAGGCGTAGGAGACAATATTGCAATTCTTGATGATGATGTTGATGAAATATTCTCAAAAATGACATTGATGACGATGATGATATCATTAATCCTTTCAACATAATTTTAGAACTAGATGATGATACAGATGTCGAGTTCGATGAAGAAGATCAAGATATAAAATAATGATGATTACACAGATCTTGAAGTTGGATTAGGTACGTGACTATATAATATTTTAGTTTGTATGAATTATTCTCTTAAAATAATTTAATTACATGTTTTTAAGTTTTATGCAACGTTTTTATATCATATGTTACATGTTTAATTATTATTTGAAACCTGAAAATAGTTTCCAATATACTAAAGTACATGGTAGACTAAAAATATCATTTAGAAACACATAATTTCATTTACCTTCATTAATTTTTGTTTTTGTAGTTTCTATGCATGAATCTTAATAGGACGTTTCTTTCGATTATTTTCTGTTTTATAGATTTCATTTAAATTTGACTTGGATAGACTATTCGCATGCCTTAACAATACAAGAGGGTTTCTAGACTCAAATTTCACTCACACACCCACTTTCTTCTATCATCATATCATCATGGAAACCATAAACCCTATTTTTCATATGTTGTACTAGATATGTTAATGATTCCAAATTTCATATTTGTATTTGACTCAAGGTTCAGCTAGCTTGAAAAGTATCAAATTTTAATTTCAAGTTGATAAACCAAATATGAAATGAATCCAAGAATCATTTGATATCGTCACAAGAGAGACGAATGTAAATAATCTTGCGACGAATTAGCTATACTATCGACGAAAAATGTTCGTCGATATTATAGCTAATTCGTCACAAGAATATTGTGTCTAATTTGAATGGTGTTACATGTTTTGCAAGGAGTGTAGGGATTATATTATGGTGCAATGTAGTGTATTATATAAGAACAATCTCTATGCCAAAACTCAAAATGGATAGTACCATATATCGTTCATAAGACAAATATTCTTTGTATGTTTCCTTTGTGGTGGCTCAAACCCTCGGTACACATGATGCCTGAAAATGAAATGTAACAATTTGACTATTAAATGATAGTATTATGTCACCCATGGTTAAGGAATGAACTTAAGGTTCTTAGGTCCTATTTGAATCTTCTTAGAATTGAGATTCATTACATAGTCTTTGAAAAAAGACAAAAGACTTATGTAGCGGATATTAATTTGGTCTTCGTGTGCGACATTTTATGCCATTAGTATATTTTGTACAAAAATAATGGATATTTGGGACTACACCATGGTCAAGGAACGATGAACAAGGAAAAGGGAAAAAGGAACAAGGAATTAGGAACAAGGAACAAGGAACGGAAATTGTACGAGAACTAGATACCGACAACAGTGACCTCTGAATGGGGCCAATGTTGAAATTTTTTCAAACAGTTTCTGTATGCACTAAAATTTGTCATGGATAGAATATTAGCATACCTCAACTATATGGGAGGATTTATAGACTTAAATTTGAATGACACACCCACTTTCTTCCATCATCAATTCATCATGTAAACCATAAACCCTAATTTTCTTTCAAAGTACACAATTTGGTTGACACAAGTTTTAAGTTTTCGTTAGGCTTTCTTCATTTTTCTTCCAGCTTCTACATTAATGTATATAAAATGTATATGTGTCATAGTTGTGATGCAAAATCCCTCTTTTTTGTTTATTTCTTAATCAACACCATAAAAATACTAGAGGCGGGCAACAATGACATCTGAATGGGGCCAACGTTTAAATTTTTTCAAACTGTATCTGTATGCATTAAAATTTGAATTGGATATACTATTCGCATGCCTTAACTATACGAGAATGTTTATGGACTCAAATTTCACTCACACGCCCACTTTCTTCGATCATCATACCATAAACCCTATTTTTCATATGTTCTAGTAGATATGTTAATGATTCCAAATTTCATATTTGTATTTGACTGAAGGTCCAGTTTGCTCGCAAAGTATCAAATTTTAATTTCAAGTTGATAAAAAAAATATGAAATGAATCCAAGCATCATTTGATATTGTCGCAAGACAGAAAAATGTAAATAATCTTGCGACGAATTATCTATACTATCGATGAAAAAAGTTCATCGATAATATAGCTAATTCGTCACAAGAACATTGTGTCTAATTTGAATGGTGTTACATGGTTTGCAAGGAGTGTAGGGATTATATTATGGTGCAATGTAGTGTTGTCTATAAGAAAAATATCTATTCCAAACCTCAAAATGGATAGTACCATATCTTGTTCATAAGACAAATATTCTTTATATGTTTCCTTTGTGGTGGCTCAAGCTCTCAATACACATGATGCCTGACAATGAAATGTAACAATTTCACTATTGAATGATAGTGTTATGTCACCCATGGTTAAGGAAATAACTTAAGTTTGTTAGGTCCCATTTGAATCTTATTATAATTGAGAGTCGTTACATAGTCCTTGAAAAAAGACAAAAGACTTATGTAGCAGATATTAATTTGATCTTCGTGTGGGACATTTTATGCCATTAGTATGTTTTGTACAAAATTAATGGATATTGGGGAATACACCATAGTCAATTAATGAGGAACAAGGAACAATGAACAAGGAACGAGGAACAAATAATAAGGAACAAGGAACGGAAATTGTACGAGGACTAGACACCGACAACAATGAGCTATGAATGGGGCCAACGTTGAAATTTTTTCAAACAGTTTTTGTATGCACTGAAATTTGTCATGGATAGAATATTCACATGCCTTAAGGATATGGGAGGATTTATGGACTCAAATTTGAATGACACACCCACTTTCTTCCATCATCAATTCATCATGTAAACTATAAACCCTAATTTTCTTTCAAAGTACACAATTTGGTTGACGAAAGTTTTAAGTTTTCGTCAGTCTTTCTTCATTTCTCTTTCAGTTTATACATTAATGTATATAAAATGTTTATGTGTCATAGTTGTGATGAAAAATCCATCTTTTTCATTGATTTCTTAATCTACACCATAAAAATACTAGAGGCAGGCAATAGTGACATGTGAATGGGGCCAACGTTGAAATGTTTTCAAACTGTGTATGTATCCATTGAAATTTGACCTGGATAGAATATTCACATTCCTTAAGGATGAAGGAAGGTTTATGGACTCAAATTTCAAACACACACTGACTTTATTCGATCATTATATCATCATGGAAACCGTAAACCCTATTTTTAATATGTTCTAGTATATATGTTTATGGCTCCAAATTTCATATTTGTATTTGACTCAAGGTCCAGCTAGCTTGCAAAGTATCAAATTTTAATTTCAATATCATAAACCAAATATGAAATGAATCCAAGCATCATTTGATATCGCTGCAAGAGAGACGAATGTAAATAATATTGTGACGAATTAGCTATACTATCGAGGAAATTTTTTTGTCGATAGTATAGCTAATTCAGAGCAAGAATATTGTTTCTAATTTCAATGGTCTTAAATGGTTTGCAAAGAGTATAGAGATTATATTATGGTGCAATGTAGTGTAGTCTATAAGAACAATCTCTATACCAAACCTCAAAATGGATAGTACCATATCTTGTTCATAAGACAAATATTCTTTGCATGTTTCCTTTGTGGTGGCTCAAGCCCTCGGTACACATGATGCTTGACAATGAAATGTAACAATTTGAATATTGAATGATAGTGTTATGTCACCCATGGTTAAGGAAAGAACTTAAGGTTCTTAGGTCCTATTTGGATCTTCTTAGAATTGAGATTCGTTACATAGCCCTTGAAAAAAGACAAAATAATTATGCAGCGGATATTAATTTGGTCTTCGTGTGGGACATTTTATGTCATTAGTATGTTTTGTACAAAAATAATGGATCTTGGGGCCAACGTTGAATTTTTTTCAAACAGTTTTTGTATGCACTGAATTTTTTTATGGATATACTATTCACATACCTTAACAATATGGGAGGGTTTCTAGACTCAAATTTCACTCATACACCCATTTTCTTCTATCATCAATTCATCATGTAAACCATAAACCTTAATTTTCTTTCAAAGTACACAATTTGGTTGACACAAGTTTTAAGTTTTTGTGCGTCTTTCTTCATTTTTCTTTCAGGTTCTACATTAATGTATATACAATGTATCTGTGTCATAGTTGTGATGAAAAATCCGTATTTTTCATTTATTTCTTAATCAACACCATAAAAATACTAGAGGCGGGCAACCGTGACATGTGATGGGGCCAACGTTGAAATGTTTTCAAACTATATCTGTATATTGCATTGAAATTTGACCTGGATAGACTATTCACATGCCTTAATGATATGAGAGGGTTTTTGGACTACTCCCATCAAAATTCAAAGGCATAAATAAGGACATCACGATGTAAAGGTTTTTTGTCTTTGATGTAAAGGGTTTTTACCCATTTTTGTACTATAAAATAGATGTTGTTAAAATGTATGAGGATATCATATCATTAGTAGATAGATCCTAGTGAGATATTCATGAGTAGCTTTTGAGTTAGTTTTGGAGAGAGATGATTATCCATAAAAGTACCCTATAGGTTTTTAGCCAAAAGTCATATATTGAATCCTAAATTAACAAGATCTGTGTAGTGGCTATGTCCCTATAGCATCGAAATCAGTGGGTTTGTGCTTGAAATTTGTTATCAAAAATACTCATAGAAAACATTGTCCATAAACTAATTTTAATATTGTTGAAATGTCCAATATGTTTTTTTTAAGTGAGATTGTCCATGGGCAATTATAGTATTTTTTTCCGTATGTATCATTTTATGACAAAGTAAAATATTGCATCATTTAAACAAAATAGGGTTTATGAATAAAAATCCAAAAATAGCAACATTGAATAAAGACCAAAGCTAGAATTTGTATTATCAGTATTCACCTTAAATTGTTTTTATTCATATTTTTACATTAAGAGATAAGATAAAAGAAGAATCCATGTGATGGCATAGTGAAAATGATGAGTAGAATACAAGCTCAAAATAATTGCACCATGTAATATTATGAATATAATTTAATTCATCAATGAGATATCTTAGTTGTTCTAGTATTTGTTTTGTACATGATGCAATATGCACATTCTCTACATTGAATTACATCACCAAATTTTAGTGAATTCTTAGTTCTACAATGTGCAATATCATAAAGTGTAAGAATAATTCCTAATTTAGAAACAAAAAAATGAAATTAGTGAAATTACTTGTCCCAATACATATAATGTTTGTGAATAATAGTATAACAATCATTTTGAATAATAAAAACTACTCAAGATTTTATCAATCTATCTAAAAGCTAGGAAATTAAAGATACCTTCACCAACTTAGCTTGTAAGATTAGGCACTTGAGTTCTACCTAAAATACTCAAATCAAAATCCAGTATAGTTTTGAAACTATTATGACCCTATGTTTCATAGGAGTCATAGAACTGACTAAGATTTTACCTTCATAAATGTTGTGTGGTAAATCATGTGGTATCCTGCCCATGATTTACAAGGAGAAGAAATATATGACTAGTCGAAGGTTTTGAGACAGTGTGATTGTGATCTTCGTTTCAAATATTCATGGTAATCATGTTATTGGATCCTTTGATCTTATAAAATGGGAAAAGAAGAATAGATCGAAGTTCATTTAAAATGCACAGTAGATCTTATCCGAATTCTACATTTCAAACTTGGAAGAAAACATAAATATTGTTTCGAGCCAGCACAGGGTGTTAAGAACACATCCTACACATTGTATTCTCATAAACAATAAAGAAAGAAAAAACATGTGAAACAGGACAATAACAAGTTACGTCAGGGGAAAAAATTCACGACTTAAACATGGCACAAGAATCTGGAAATATAATGCCTTTGTATTCATTCATAACAATCACTTACAAATTTTTGAAACATTTTTATAGTGGATGGGGACATTTACATGCCATCCTTCCCTATCAGTATAACCCCATATTCCTTTGAAAGAATAGGCTTTATAGACTTTACATCAAAATATAAGATCTTATCAAAAAGGATCTGAAATACTAAAAATAGTACATAATCAAAACAATTTCACAAAAGTAGGATCATGTCCTATCTTAAGGGGTCAAACCCTTGTACTAATCTGGTAGTCCTTAGCAATCTTTGACATCTTCATCATTCTTCTAGGTGATGACAAGGCAACTCGAGATCCCTTTCTGGCACCTGGGAAAATATTCAACCAATAATAGGATAAATTTTGAGCCTTTTATCATTTGTATTTTCTACTGAACCCTGAAAAAGAGGATGACCTTTATCCATTTTAGAGTTATCTGGGAAAAAAAGATAACGTTATGCATGTGTCTACACTTTCGGCATCTTACGTTCTTGAAAGAGAGTAAGATAAGCTGCCGAAAGTCATAGGATTTGGCAACTAACAACGCTTTTTCAAATTCGGTTAAGCTACCGAAACTACGAGTATTTTAACTCATTTCCAAAATCAAAAAAATGGAATTTCTTCGATCTATCTACCCATCAGGAACTTCATTGAGATTCACAACAACTTCTGCTAGAGATTCTATATAAGGATGTGTTCCTACATTAGGATCTTTAAGCATTAGTTTGATCCTTAAGTGTCTAAGCATTTTATGTGATGCCAGATACCTCCCAACCCATAGGTCAGAAGTCCACGCACACAGGATATTTCCTCTTCCACTAGCCCGAAGAGCTCTTGGAAATGGCTCTCCTATTTCCCTTTAGGGAAATATGCACCCACAGCAAAAACCTTGTGTAATATCCCCACGCGCTTCGGGATATTGGACTTCATGATTCCGCGAATCTGCTGATCAAGCGTCTTGTCTCTCAGACCCCCGAAAAACCCAAAGTTATGTCGCTTGGCCTTTTCACTTTCTATATCGCCTTTCACCTTATCACAATTTCGGGAGTTGTGATGTCAAGTAACTCATCCCCTTGACTCCCAAAACCCGAACTACCGAAACTCCAATACGCTCACAAGGTTTGACTTTTCAACAACTCTTCATTTCATCAGGATTTTGGACTTCACGGTTTCGCAATTCTAATGCAAATTTTTCAGGACTTCACCCCACAAAACCTCGAAATGGTCAACAAAATTGACTCCCTTGTCTATAGTGTGCCACCTATCCACCCTACCGATTCCTATGTCCCACATGATCCTTTCAGCCTTTTGGGACTTCGCGCTTCATGATTTCACGAGTCCTGATGCAAAGATTTTGGGACTTCCACTTGCGAAACCTCAAAATAGAAATCCACAGTTAAATCCAATGGCTCCTATTGGATTCAATCTACATCTCTACTCACCGTAACTCCCCTTCTCCTTCATGAGATTTGATGGCTTTCGGGACTTCATGAATTCTCCACAGATAATTCCAACCATTCGTCTCTTCCCTTCACAAGGGCTTCTGCAAATTTTTACCAAGTGGTCTTCCCATGGTACTCAACTACATGCGGCACAAACTTACAACACCTTCTCACTGCTCCAATGCACAAACTTCATGTGCTTCCTTCGACAACTGTGGAGAATCTAACACTTCTGAGCTTTCTCCAACTCTCAGTCTTGAGGAAGACTTCTGCATGCACTCAGTGCGGAAAATTCCTTAATTACTCCAAGGAATTGGAATCTGTCGACTCTGCGCACTCCCTACAATAGCAGTCTCTCAATACTTCATTCAGGTTACAAATCCTGAAACTCTACTTGGCCTGCGCACACCTTGCACGGCTCCTGTGCCTAACTACACTTCTGAAGAAATGAGAACAAAAACTATCTTCTTAGATCTTTCAGAGACGAACCTATGAACCCTTTTGTCAATGCACTCCTTGCGGACAATTCAACTGCACTCCTTGTAGAAACCCTTGCTCAGATAGAGAAACAATTGAAACTCATTCCTTTTCCCTTTCCTCTCATATTTCAAAAATTCAACAAGAAATCATTCATACATATCATAAAATCAATTGCATGATAGAAAGAGTAAAACCATGAACATACCATTTAGCACACCCATACAAGAAACAACTACAACACCATGAATCTGAATTAAGACTTATTCTATTAACTCAAATCTCTGTACATGGGTGTTTTTCAAACACAATTTTTCTGTTCCAGCTCTGTATGCTCTTCTCTTGGTAATGTTCTCCACTATTTGTTCTATTCTCCTCTCTTCTATGTTACAATGCATAATTGAGGGTGTTTATATCTCGTTTCCCTCTCTCATTCTAAACTATCTAATCTATGCATTAAATTCTATCTACTTGCATTAACTATCATAAATGCCTTCTACCTACTAAGTAAGAGAGAAGATCGCTCAAGGTCCATTTACATTTTACAAGTGTGCCTCCACTTGATGACTTCATTAATGTTTCAAGACATTTTCAAAGTTTGCGTTGGGCGCTTTTCCAGCTGTCTTTTGTCTCTGCGCTGGCTCGCTTGAGATGCTCCTGCATCATACTCCCTTGCTTGAAAAATTTCATGGGCTCCTATCCATGAGCTTGCGTACGGTGTGTCCATGCCTATGGATCTCTACTTCGTTCTCCCAGCTGGCAGATTCAACTGGATGGCCTTTCCATTTGACCAAATACTCAAAGTATTGCTTTCACCTGGTCTTCTTGCTGACCCTTTTGTCCAGTATGTGCTCCATTTATGGCTTTTCTGCAACTGGCATCTGTTTTTTCCACTGGATCTCTAGCTGTTCATTTCTTGTCCCTATTTCCTCAGCTTTATATGGGTACAAATATGGGATATTGAATATCAGAGAAATTTCGATCCCATCGGGTAATTCAATCTCGTAAGCATTCTCCCTAAATTTCTTCAAGACCTTACATGGTCCGATTTTCTTCATCTTTAGTTTATTATATGTTCCTCTTGGGAACCTTTCCTTTCTCAAATGTGCTAGAATCAATTCACCAACCTTAAATTGAAGTTGTCTCCTGTGTTGATCTACTCTCCGCTTATATTCTTGGTTCAAACTCTGCAATCGTTCCTTCATCTGGGTGTGAAGTTCCTTCATCACCTCTGTGAAATCTTCTGCACTAGCGCTCCTAGTTGCAATATGTTTTGAATCCCTCAGCTCAGAAATTACTCTTAGTTGCATGCCATAGAAAATCTGAAATGGACTTTGCCCCATGCTTCTGTTAATTGAGTCGTTATAAGCAAATTCTACATGTGCTAATATGTTGTCCCATTGGCTGTGGTGTTCTGTCACAAAGCTTCTCACGAAGTCTCCCAGACTTCTATTTACCACTTATGTATGTTCATCCGCCTGAGGATGATAAGAAAAACTAAATGATAATTTAGTTCCCAACTTCTTCCATAAGTTCCTACAGAAGTGTCCTACAAACTTAGTGTCTCAATCCGAAACTATGCGTTTTGGCAAGCTGTGAAGTCGAATGACTTCTTTGAAAAATAGATTCACAATGTGAGTTGCGTCACTGGTTTTCTGACATGGAATGAAGTGTGTCGTCTTGGAAAATATATCCACCACCACAAATACTGAGTCAAACCATCTTTTTGTTCTTGGCAACCCCAATATGAAGTCCATGCTGACTGCATCCCACGACTTCTCAGGTATAGGAAATGGTTGATAAAAACCTGCATTCTGCCTCTTTCCCTTTGAATGATGGAAAATTCTGCATCTATCCACGAATCTCTTGATGTCTGCTCGCATTCCTGGCCAAAAATATGACTCATTCAATTTTGTGAATGTCTTGTCATTACCGAAATGTCCGGCCAATCCTCCACTGTGTTTCTCCTTCAGCCAATTCTCCCTCATGGAGCATTTTGGAATACAAAGTTGATTACCTTTAAACAATAATCCTTCCTGGATCATGTATTCTCCCCATTGGCTTCTATCTCTGAGAATTGGATTCTTAGCTTCTTCGTACACCTCCTTAAAATTTGGATCAGCTTGATACATCTCCCTGAGATCATCAAAACCTAGTGTTTTGACTCTAAACTCCTGCAATAGCAAACACTTCCTGCTCAAAGCATCAACAACTTTGTTAGCAGTACCAGAAATATGTTTAATCACAAAAGTGAAATTTTGCATGTATTCAACCCATTTAACATGTCTTTGATTCAAATTTTCCTATTGAGTCACAAATTGCAGTGCATGATTTTCATTGTATAAGACAAACTCCTTGGGAATCAAGTAATGTCTCCATTTCTTCAATGCCTGTATAATAGGATAGAACTCCTTATCATAAGTGGAGTATTTCACTTTCACTTCATTCAGATTTTCATTGAAGTATGCTATCAACCTATCTTCTTGACTCAAGACTACCCCTATTGCAAACCCACTTGCATCACATTTCACTTAAAATGTCTTTTGGAAATCCGACAACACCAAAATTGGTTGTTCTATAATTTTATTCTTCAACAAATTGAAGCTTTTCTCAGCTTCTTCTGTCTAGTGAAAAGACTTATGTTTCTTCTTCACTGTGTCCATCATCGGTGAACTAATTCCACTGAAATTCCTAATGAATTTTCAGTAGAAACTAGCCAATCCGTGAAAACTTCTCTCCTCAAATATATTCTTCGGTGATGGCCAATTCTTAATTACCTCCACCTTATCTGGATCCATCCTCAACTCATCTGCAGAAATAAAAAATCCCAAATAAACGAGCTATGTCTTCATGAATGAGGACTTATTCATATTTATCAACAACTTCTCCTGCTATAACCTCTTCATCACTGTAGCCAAATGTTTCAGATGCTCTGCCACTATTTTACTGAAAATCAGTATGTCATCTAGATACACAATGACAAATTTTCCAATGAACTCCTTCAGGACTTCGTTCATTAACCTCATGAAAGTACTCGGCATGTTTGTTAACCCAAATGGCATAACAATTCATTCATACAACCCTTCGTTGGTTTTGAATGTTGTCTTCCATTTGTCACCTTCTCTCATGCAGATTTGATGATAACAACTTTTCAAATCAATCTTCGAAAAACAATTTTCTCCACTCAAGAAATCCATCAGATCATCCATCTTTGTCGATGGGAATCTGTACCTGATGGTTATCTTGTTAATCTCCCTCGAGTCAGTACACATACTCCAACCTACATCTTTCTTCAGACTGAATACTGTCGGAACAACACATGGACTCAAGCTTTCCCTGACCAAACCTTTGTCCAATAGATCTTGGACTTGTCTTTTGACCTCTTAATTCTCTTGCGGTGTCAATCTATATGTGGCTTTGTTTGGAAAAATAGCTCCTGGTATGAGATCAATGTGATGACTCACACTTCTAATAGGTGGTAATGAACGAGGTAGTTCATCCACTACTATGTCAACGAACTCTTCCAACAGTTTCTGAACCTCTTCTGGTAAATCATCCACTCTTGTGCTAGTCAAAACAATCTTCGGTTTCCTGACCATAATGAATTGTAGTTCCTCCTTCTTCTTGACCTCAGGAAGAAGTTCCTTACCACTCATGAGAAGTACAATGTTACTTACTTCAGGTTTCACCTCCTTATCCTTGATTGGAAGCAACATGTGAGTTCTCCCATTCTTCTCTAGGGTGTATGTGTTCATTCTCCCATCATGAATCACATTCCTATCATATCACCATGGTCTACCCAACAATAGATGACAAACATCCATGGGAATGACATCACAAAGTATCTTATCATTATATCCTCCTATCTTAAATTCAACTAAACATTGTTTAGTGACAGTTACCTGATGTCCTTTTTGTAGCCATGAAACTCTGTATGGGCTTGGATGATCAATCATCTCCATCTCCATATTTTCTACCACCTCCGTTGAAATGAGGTTATCTATGCTACCACTATCCACAATGACCTTGCATACCCGGTCCTTGGTCTTGCAAGAAGTCCGAAAAAGTCTGTTTCTTTGGAATGAACTCTCCACCTCCTTCTCTGGTGTCAAAAGAACTTTTCACATCATCAACGATCTTCCACCTTCAACATCCTCTGCCTCAACATTTTTCCTTTGAGCTTCAGCAATGTGAGCTTCTCCACCTTATTTCTTTTTGTTTGGACACTCATAAGACTTGTGCCCATTATTTCCACATGTTAAGCATGCTATTACTCCACCTCTTCCTCTTCCTCTAGCTCGGGTACGAGGAAAAATATTATTATCAGCGTAATCTCTTCTCTGTTCGGTATGCTTCCCTCTCTGTTCATCATATTTCCCTCACTGTGAGCTTCCACATCTCTCAGTTTGAGTCTGAGTTTTTTTCCAATCTTCCTTGGGTTTCTGATTTTTATCTTGGGCAACTGATTTGCCTTTGGGCTGACTTCTGCCTTGGCTTCTTTGACCCTGCTTTCGGCTCAACTTCTCTTCAGCTTTTAGAGCCATCTAATAAACATATTCCACTGTTTGGATGGTTATCATGCTCATTTTATCCTGAATGTCCTATCTCAGACCATTCATGTACCTAGAAACTTTTTCATCATCGCTTTCTCGATGACCTTCCCTAATGTTCAGCCTGTAGAATTCTTCAGTATATTCCTTTCCTGTCATCATCTTCTGTCTCAAGTTCTGCATCCTTTGAAACAGAGTAATTTGATAATCCCTGGGGATGAATTTCGCCTTCATCTTCACGATCATCCTGTCCCAATTCTTGATCTTTTGCTTGCCTTTGCAGCGTCTGTCAGCTTGTAGCTCATCCCACCACAATGTTGCATGTCCCTTTAATCTCATGACAACATGTTTGAACTTCTTGTCCTCTTCGACATCTTCATAGTCAAAGTATGTCTCTAGAGCTCTAATCCAGTCTAGAAGCTCCTCTACATCTAGATTTCCCTCATAAACTTGAATGTACATTTTCTCTCTTAAACCCATTCTTGCAATAGCCCTAATCAAATGTTTGTTTGCTGCATCTTTAGCTGCAACTTCTTCTTCTTCATGTCGAGCCTCAATTTCACTTTCAGAATCACTCAGATCCCCAGCACCGACTGTATGCATTTGTGCCGTCTCCATGTCTTCAAGTCTGGCGCGTAGATCATGCATCTCTCTCTCCATGGCTGGATCAAGCATCTTCCTACCCCTTCTTCTCGACATTTCCCTCTCCTATGGTGGATCAGGTTTTTGTATGTCCCTTCTTCTCGGCGGCATGGTGAATTCTCCTTTTCCCTTCTACGGAAAGCAAGGAAACCTTTCTATGCTATGATACCAAATGATGTCGGATACCTCCCAACCTGCAGGTCAGAAGTCCACACACATAGGATCTTTCCTCTTCCACTGGCCTGAAGAGCTTCTGGAAATGGCTCTCCTATTTTCCTTTCGGGAAATCTGCACCCACAACAAAAACCTCGTGGAATATCCCCTCGTGCTTCAGGAGATCGGACTTCACGATTCCACGAATCCGGTGGTCAAGAGTCTTGTCGCTCAGACCCTCAAAAAACCTGAAGTTATGTTGCTTGGCCTTTTCTCTTTCTATATCGCCTTTCTCCTTATCTTGATTTTAGGAGTTGTGAGGTTAAGAAACTCGTTCCCTCGACTCCCGAAACCGAAACTACCAAAAATCCGATACACTCACAAGGTTTGACTTTTCAACAGCTCTTCATTTCTTCGGGATTTAGAACTTCGTGGTTTCGCAATTATAATGCAAAGTTTTTGGGACTTCACCCCACGAAACCCCGAAATGGTAAAAAAAATTGACTCCCTTGTCGATAGTGCGCCACCTGTCTGCCCTGCCGATTCCTATGGCCCACACGATCCTTTTGGCCTTTCGAGTCTTCGCACTTCGTGATTTCACGAGTCCTCATGCAAATATTTTGGGACTTCCACTTGAGAAACCTAGAAATAGAAATCCACAGTTAAATCCAATGGCTCCTGTTGGCTTGAATCTATGGCTCTACTCACCGTAACTCCCTTGCTCCTTCATGAGATCTGATGACTCTCAGCACTTCATGAATTCTCCACAGAGAATTTCGACTGTCCATCTCTTCCCTTCACAAGGAATTCTGCAACTTTATACCAAGTGGTCTTCCCATGGTACTCAACTACTGCGACGCAAACTTGCAACACCTTCTCACTGCTCCAATGCACAAACTTCCTGTGCTTCCTTCGACGACTGTGGAGACTCTATCCCTTCTGAGATTTTTCCATCTTTGAGTCTTGAGGAATACTCTTGCATGAACTCCTTGCGGAAAATTCCTTAATTACTCCAAGGAATTGGAATCCGTCGACTCTGTGCACTCCCTGCAATAGTAGTCTCTCAATACTTCATTCAGGTTACAAAACCAAAAACTCTACTCGGCCTACGCACACCTTGCACGGCTGCTATGCCTAACTGAACTTCTGAGGAAATGAGAACAAAAACTATCTTGTCTGAGCTTTCAGAGACAAACCTCTGAACCCTTTTGTCAACGCACTCCTTGCGGACAATTCAACTGCACTCCTTGCAGGAACCCTTGCTCAGATAGAGAAACAATTGAAACTCGTTCCTTTTCCCTTTCCTCTTAGATTTCAAACATTCAACAAGAAATCATTCATACATAGCATAAAAAAAATTGCATGACAGAAAGAGTAAAACCATGAACATACCATTTAGCACACCCATATAAGAAACAACTACAACACCATGAATCTGAATTAAGACTTCTTCTATTAACTCAAATCTCTGTACATGGGTGTTTTTCAAACACAGTTTCTCTGTTCCAGCTTTGTATGCTCTTCTCTTGGTAATGTTCTCCACTATCTGTTCTATTCTCCTCTCTTCTATGTTACAATGCACAATTGAGGGTTTCTATATCTCATTTCCCTCTCTCATTCTAAACTGTCTAATATATGCATTAAATTCTATCTACTTGCATTAACTATCATAAATGCCTTCTACCTACTAAGGACGAGAGTAGATCGCTCAAGGTCTGTTTACATTTTACAAGTGTGCCTCCACTTGATGACTTCATTAATGTTTCAAGACATTTTCAAAATTTGCGCTGGGCACTTTTCCAGTTGTCTTTTGTCTCCGCGTTGGCTCGCTTGAGATGCTCCTGCATCATTATGCATCTTATGATTCTCCTTGAGAAATTTCTTATTCCTTTTCTGCTCCTTTACATGCATTTTAGCTAACCTTTCAAAACAATCTCTTACCTCATTTGATGTGTTTGTTATAGTCTGTTTTTGGGATTTGATAACCCTCTCAAGCAATTTCAGCTCTAATAGCTCTTCTTTAAGATCCTTAATCTATGATTATTGGTTGGCCTTGCTTGATGATGTTGCAGGTATTTCAAGATTTGGGGCTTCTATTTTAGCTTATTCAATGTTTCCCCTTTCCACAGTTGATGGATCTGCCACCATTTATATAGGTAAAGGTTCTAAATCAGAATCAAAATAAGGTAGGTTTAGGACATTTTTTGATGCAGTTTTTTCTGGATCTTCTGCCAGTTTTCCGAAATCTAACCCCTTCTTTGCTTTCTCTGATTTTAAGGGAGAAACCTTGGTGACATTTTCCATAGGAGATAATGCTCTTCCCTTCCTTTTGTTGGTTTTTGTGGAGGTCAGTTCCTATGAGGGAGTCCCTCGTTTCTTGGGCTGGCCTTCTTTCTCAAATTCTCTCCAGAACAAGAGAAATTCTCAAATTTTATCCTTCCCCATCATTTTTTCTAAAACGATCAAATTGATCGGCCCATGATGGAAAATTATACTATGCATCTTAGTTAATCTCCTATGAAGTTAATGGGGTAGATTCAGAGGACACTTTCTTGTAAAATGATGCATCAATTTAAAGTGATAGAGCATGACTCTACCATATTGACCTTCAAAAGTGATGTACACTTGAATTGACTTAAGAAAATGATGCCATTTCTCCTCCACATTAGACGTGGGAACATCCTTCTGCGAAATAATGTTTTGAAATTCAGGCTTAAGGTATGACCTGAACTCAATATCCTTAGTGAAAGTTGTTTTAAACCATCTCTCACCTTGCCCATGAATTTTTGTTGTTGCTGCAACATTGGCCTCATCAATTTGCTTTACCGTTAATGGAACCAAGGTTACTTTTGCTCCATCGAAGCTCCAAGCAAAGGCTTCAGCAACACCCTAGTGATACCCCTACAATTTCTCACAATACTTGTAGCAACCTGCTTCTTTAAACATTTGGCAAATCTTAGGATGAGATTCCAGATATAAGACATCATTCAGTTCCTTCATGAGCAACTTTCCTCCACTGGCCATCTGCAACAAATGTTAATACCTGAAAACAACAAAATTGAGTTGGAGTGGAAGATCGGCGATGATGTAGGGTGAAATGGAAGTAATGGAGGAAAATGCATGAGGTAGACTAAAAATTATAATGCTCATTCAAGATAGAGAAAGCCATATGATATTTGGGCGAATTTGATAATGACAAATGATTTTCGATGATGGAAGAATCCTAAAAATGACAGTAAGGGTTTCGGATGTGATAGATCAAGGTTTAATAATTTCTCGAAACATCAATTAAAATCATAGTAGGACACCTCAGATCGTGGAAAATGATCTTCATACATGATTTTTGCGGCATTTAGAATCATCATGGCATGTGTAGCTACGACGGTTTGGGGGTTTGACGAGAAAGGCTAACCATTAGAAAAATTATGCGCTTTCGGCAGCTAAGAACACCTGTGCCTACCTTTTTAGCTGACGAAAGTGAGAACTTTCGGCATCTTATAACACATTGAAAACTGACCCTTAGCTGCCGAAAGCTAACCTTTGACACTTTTTCATTCAAAAGCTCAAACCATCATTTTCCAACTTTGGATATACCAGGGCACCTTTTGAAATATAAGATACATCACTAGACCATTACTCTGAGTTTCTTAACATAAATACATTAAAAAAAAAAATGATTTAGAGAAAATTTCCAAATAGGTAACTAGAGGCCAGATGAGTATAGCATAGGCACCTACCACGTATAATCTTTGTGGCATCTGATCTCATAAATTTTGATTTCACCATTAAAAAAAATAAGGAAAGCTAACCTCAACCCAACCCATTTTCTCTCATTCTAAGCCAATTTCTCATTGTAGAGCACTCCATGCATCTCCTCTGACCTTTTAACATGCATATTCTAGCTCACTCAATCCCAACCTATTCAATCTGACTATAATTTGATATGTATTATGTCATGTTTCTAATTTGCTATATTGTATGTTGAATGGAGAATTTCCCTATGTTTTGTTATTTGAGTAACAACTTATTATGCACTCATGCATAGGACTTGATGGGCAAACATATTTGGGTAACAATATCTTATGTGTTCATGGATAGGACTTGATAGGAAGGTAGGAGTCTTATAAAATGTCAACAAGCATATAGTTCCTGGATGAAAGTATGGTGTGTTGGTTCATTGGTTATAATGTGGTTTTGGTATATAAAACATGAGTGATGGACCATTGAGTGTCTTTCTATCCATTAGGTCTCTAAACACCTATCACATTGGTAGAAACTCACCCCATTGTCCCTCTCAACAATAATAGTTCAAGTGATTGTTATTCTATGTAGATATGTCTTTCACTTATGTCCACTAGTAGGGAAATACTCTACACATTTATCATATTTTCCTCCACCATCAAGCCAAGTACGCAATGGCTCCTCCTCCACCCTAGCTAATAATAGCACTTTCACAATATTTCTTGAGAATCCATTAGGCAATTTGATTCTGACATTCCCTGGATACCTACTAGGACTAATATAAGGGAGTGTGATATTCATGTAACTAATTTATTTTCACCAAGGGACACCTTGGTGTGGAGGATCATCAACTCAACTCATGTGTGGTGATGATTTCTTGTATGCTTGATGAAGTTATTTTTTGTCTAGTTTGGACACTTAAAAATTACAATTGCACCTAGTCCTTACACCATACACACATCAAGTAAAAAGGCATAAAATAATTTAAAGTTCAACAAGAAATATGGTATAAGGTTCAAGAATCATCTTCAAACAAATCACATTATTGTTTGTGTCATTTAGTGCCATTTAACTTTAAGACATTGGAGTGAAACTAAATTGTAAATCCATTGAGAACAATTCTCTTTGAGTCAATAGTTTATCGAGTCACTGAATTGTACAAATTAAAATATAAGTTTGATTCATTAAAATGAATCATTTAATTATACAAAGGGTGTAGTTACAAACCCTTTCAAAGTTAATAAGGTGTTTTTAAATTCAAAAATCATTTGAGATCAATACCTGCTTAAAATTTAATAAGGAGGTCATTGTCTTTTCACAATAGTCTTCAAGTGAGATACATCAAAGTCAAATCATTATATAATAACTATTTTTGGTGCATGATCAGTAGCACCTAACACCCTAAGTTTGTTGGTGACAAGTTCAAGAAAGTGAGATATAAAGTAAGCGAGCATGACACAATTGAATATCTAAAAATGGGTAAATGAGGAAAACATTTGCAAATGTCAATCAAGAAATTATCAATTACATGACTCTTTATATAATTCTATCCAACAATTTGAAAGTTTATAGAAACAAAATGTGATAATGATGGATCAATTGATAAAATAAAACATTCATGAATGTATGATTCTATGGAATCAAACATGTGAATCATGATTTTTCCAAAATAATTGTAAGACCGTGTGAAGAATTGAAATTCAACAAGAAAAAAAAAAAGGTTTAGGATATGGAAGATACCTCAACTTTCATATTCTAGACTACTCCAAACCAATTGAATGGGAAATATAGGGAGCATATGTAATCAATCAATAAATCCTTTGAGGATAGTGCAACCTAGTCAAAAAGACATTAAAAGAAGAGAAAATACAAGGCTAGGTGTGGTGAATTGAAGGTTTTGAATATATTCCATTCAAATTTATATATCAATAAATGTTATGATCCTTTCTAATCCATCACGATAGGAAAATCATATAGGATTTTATTATAGGCCATTCCAAATCCTCGATGAGTAAATGATGGTTATTTTGATCGGATATAGTTATAATGATGATGAAATTACAGAGGGAAATGGTTCACAAATTTTCCAAGAGGAGGTTCCTCTGGTTCAATATTTTCTTGAAAAATTATATACTTCCATCAAATAATACATGAGCATGTCTAGTCTCCTCCTAATTTTGGCATGGAAGGGATTGAAGGGATATGAACTAGTGGGGAAATGTCACAACAAAGTGGTGAAAAATGCCAAATTATGAGTCCAACACCCTTACATAAACTTGGAAATTCACCACAACACTCCTAAACACATTCAAGTTCCATGGAGAAAATGACCTGGAATTATTTGAAGGTAAGCTATCTAACCAAACTATTCATTATTAATTATACAAAATTATTAAATAATATTTTGAATAAAAAACTAATGCAAGAAAATGTCAATTACTTCTATCTTTATTAAAATCTAGGATTCATGTTATAATTAGGAAACTTTTAGTCATAGAAATGATTAAAAGTTTAGAAATAAGTAATCATATTGTTAAAAGCCTTTCTTTTTACGCAATTGGTATGAAAAAACATTTGAAATATTTTGATGCAACCCATCATGTATTTTAAGAAATATTTTTTAACAATATCATCACATCAATGCTTCTTCTGTGCCAACTATTTCATCACATCAGTAGTAAGGGATGTGATTGTGAGGTTGATAGATCAAGACTACAATGTATTGGCATTATAGGTCAAATCTCTAAATCTTTTTGGGTTTTCCTAATATTACCATTTAGATTTTAATGAATATTTTATATTGTTTCAACATAGTCAAACTTTAATTGAGAATGTGAGATACCATACTCTTTAGATGGTGGTTCATGAGCTTGAGAAGGTTTAGTTAGGGCTTTAGGCCATTGTTTCCAACTTTCCATGTTTATCCCTCTACACCTATTTTCAATGTACAAAACCTAATCTTGATTCCTATATCCCTCTTAAAGTCCAAATTTTTGTTATGTTGGTTTGAGGACTTGTTCAAGGCTCTTGATCAGCTTAAGAATCTTCAACAATATTATAAGGAACTTGTTTTCATCTTGAAATGCTTGAAAATCATTGGGAGTCCATCGATCCAGTGTGTCTATAACTTGAGGATGCATGCCACTCACATAATGGAAAATGAAATGCTATCAAGGGCCAACACCATTGAATTCAACTCAAATTTATTGATTAAGGAAGAGGCTTTAAGCATCATGTCTTTAAAATTATGTTTTCTTGGTTTCATATGGTGGTGGCTACAGTAATCATTTCGCACTCATTAAAACATTTTATCAATGAAGATTAGAAAATAGAAAGGAACAACATGCTATGTTCTATGAAAAGTATTTTGTTTCTGATGCAACCATGGTAGCTATGTCGGATGTTATCCTTAAGAAACTAAGGAATAATCTTATTCAAAAGGGATTATTCCTTTTGTGCACTTTGGTTTGTATCTTGAATCACTTTGACAATTTGCTAGATCTTACACGGCCATATTGCGTAAATGTGTGCTAGCACATGTAAAATTGTGAAGTTTGTAATGTGAAATTCCAATTTTTCTTGGGTAAAAGCCTATTTATGTCCCTAATGGGAAGAAATATGTGGTTGATAAGGCCATTCTGATTTACATGATTTATTTTCTTTGGAAAATAGGCCTCCTCCTTTGATTCTATTGATTTTTGGTCACTATTTTTTTCTTTCTATAACTTGGGACAATGAATACACTATTGTGGTTCCATTACTTAGGAAAATATTGAACTTTGGTCTCTTGAACGATCAGAAAATTTTGAGGTATTGGAATAATACAATGAGAATGATGAACTAATAAGAAAAAATATCTCAGTGGACTATCTTTGCACCAACTACTTCTTATAATGTTGATTTTGACCATATGTATGACTAGTAGATTGTGTTTTCTCCATCTTAGATTGGGTAGCCAATGAATAATCATATAAATTTTATTAATGATATTGTGAGAAGTGGGTCACAATATTCAAAATGTGAGATTCACAAATAGCGTCTTTGCATTGGGATGTTCTATGTTGAATGACATTGAAATGCTTATTTGATTGACATTTTCTAGTCTTTCCATAATGGTGAGAGTTTGGTTGGAGGTTGCATTTACTTTTGAATGTAAATGAAACTCAACATATTTGTGACCTCATATTNTTAAGGATTATGTACTTTAAGTTGAAGATAGTTGATAGCAAATGGTGGAGTCCGTGGAGCCTCCCCACACAAAAACAAAAGATAAGTATTCATGTTTATTTTTAGTATCTTGTTTTCTTTAATATTTTATCATTACAAGTTAGATTTTTTGTGAGAATGTGAATTAACCTCGTTTTATTTCAGTGTCTATGTAGACTTATCAAAGAAAAGGATAAAGATCTAAAATATTTATTTTATCTATGATCACTCATGAGAGTGACAAAGAAAACATATTGTAAGTAAGTTTACAAGTCTCAGAAGAAAGAACTTATGCCGTGACTTGCAGAAAACATGAGAAGAACGTATGATATGGTGACAGTCAGTAAAGACTAGACAATATCCAGTAATTATATAGGAGCAGGAGGCTCCTAAAGATGCAGAACAAAAATATTCAAGATGAAGAAAAATATGGATACTCAGATATAGTGGATGAGATGCAGGTAACTACAAGTTGCTCTCGTACCGTTCTTATAGATGCAGAGGGAGCAGGTTGATCCAGTATGAAGACAGAAAGAAAGAAATATTCGAACTCAAGAAGGAACCCATGATATTACAGAAGAAAACTTCAAGGATG
>JZKD02S1973132.1:1117710-1129260 GCA_000966675.3 Picea glauca | reverse complement strand
TCTTGTTCCCAATTCAGATTGTTCCTTCTCCAATGATTTTGGATGAATTATCATTTATGAAGGAGACTGATCCATTTTTTTCTTTTCGTAATGTAAGAAATTTGTCTTTATCACCTGTCATGTGTTTTGAACATCCATTGTCAACATACCAACCATGTTTATTTTGCTTAGCTTGTAGAGAAAATGTGTATTCTTCATTGTTATATTGATCTTTCTTTCTTATCCATGTCGTTTTCTGAGGTTCTTGTTTGTGACTGTTGTTATCCTGTTGAGGTTATTTAGGAGGTACTGTCATTCTGCAATCCTTGGCCATGTGTCCAAAATTGTTACATTTGTAACATTCCACTTCAGTGCTCAAAGATTCAAACCTATTGTAACTTCTTCTTTGTGTGTCACTAGGTCTCCATGAATAATCCCTTTGTGTATAACTCTCAAAGTTGTTATTGTTCTTGTTGTTAGCTCTACAATTCACAGCTTTATGTCCAAAATTATTACATGCATAACATAAACCAAAAAATATAGTTTGATACCTGGGAGTTGAAGATATTTTGAAAGGACGTGCTCTTATGAATCCTTCCTTTTTTTAAGGCCTATCTGTTTGTTGTTGATTCTAAAATATGAATCTTCTTTGTGTAGGAGTGTCCCTGTAATCTTCCTTGTATATCTTCCTATCCTCTTTGATTGTTTCTGCATAGCGCTTTGGATTTGTTTCTTTCTCTATTGTTTTGGAGCTTGATTCCTTTTCTGTTTGATTGTATCCAAGTCAAGAATTATCAAGATGAGATTTTTGACTGATGTCATCTAGAACTTTTGAGCTATTCTGCATATTTTTCTTTTGAATATCCTTTCTTAGTGTGACAACCTCTGCTTCCAAGTTTCCAAGGATCTTGTCCTTTTCTTCTAGTTGTTCTTTGAGTGCTTCTTCAATTATTTTATCTTCTTCTATTTGAACCTTAAATTTTGTGATCATTTGTTCTAGTTCTCGAGTGTGCTTTTTCTTGTCTAGTTTTTCCTGTAGTTTCTTTCTTTTCTTCTTTTCTCTTCTGATAACTTCTATGGCACACATTAATTCTTCTCGATAGTCAACTTTTGCCTCTTCAATTTCTTCTTCGACTTCTTCACATTCTTCTTCGGCTTCTTCATATTCTTCTTCGAAGTCTTCTTTGTCAGAGTCTTTTACTGCCATGAATAGAACTCTTCCTGTCTCATTATCACTGACTTCATCTTCATCTGATGATGAGATGTCTTCTTTCGTGTATAAGATTTTCTTGAAAACTTTCTTTGTAGTTCATTTTCCTTTATATGTGTGTTTTCCTTTTGAGTAACCTTCATCGTTTCTCTTTTTCTTATGAGAACATTTGTTATCAAAATGACCAATACCATCACAATTAAAAAAAATTAAAGGGAGCTTACCTCTATACCTATTGTTGGTTCCCTTGTTCAGTCTTTTGACGAAGTTGGCCACTTCTTCATCATATTTCGAGGCATCACTTCTATTGTTCTATTCTTCTTGTTCCTTTTTATTTTTCTTTGATCTTTTGGATGCCTTGAAGGATTCTTATTTTACATATGGATTTTCCTTTTCAGTTCTCATTTCATATGCTGTGAAGATTCCATGCAGTTCATCCATTCTTATTGAGTCCAGATCCTATATTTCTTCTAGTGCTGATATATTAGGGTTGAATCTCATAGGAAGAGATCTTAGTATCTTTTGAACACTTATATATTCTTCAATTTCTTCTCTGAATCCTATGATTGCATTCACTATTTCATCGACTCATAAGAATTAGGATGTAATATCTTCATCTTCCTTCATTTTTAGTTGTTTGAACTGACCTCTGTAAGTATGAAGCTTTGCTTCTTTGAATTTTGTATATCCTTCATAAATATTTTGAATCTTGTCCCAAATCTCTTTAGCGGATTTATAGTGTGCAACTTTGGTGAATATTGTATCACTGAGACCATTCAAAAGTGCATTTGTGGCTTTGGAATTATTCTCACCGATTTTTACTACTTTGTCATTTGTTGGTAGAACTGTTGGTGCTGTGTATCTATCTACAATTGATTTCCAAACTTTAAATACCTATTCCTATATATATGTCCTCATCCATATGCTCCAAAAAGCATACTTTTGTCCATCAAACTGTGGTATTCCATTTTTATATGAGTTAGTACTCTCCATGATCTACCTTTCATTGGTTAAACTGATTTTTGAAGTAACCTTCTCTGATAGCAATTGTTGGATTACTGAGAGGGGGGGTGAATCGGTAATAGATAAATTTAATCATTTTTAACCATATAATCCAAGTGTTATATCAATGAAGCATTGTCATCCAATAACTGCAGAGTAAATAATCAATGAACAAATGAAAAAACATACACATACACAATACACTAGTGTTTTATGTGGAAACCCAAATCAGGAGAAAACCATAGATTTCTTTTTCTTATATGTCTTGAAGAATTACATTAATTGGAAGCACCAACTTCCTTTTTTTTCCAGCTGCAACTGGAAGGAGGATCCAACCTCCTAGTTTCTCAGGCTACAACCTGAGGGAAGCTCCAACTCCCCAATTCTCTGGCTACAATCAGAAGGAGGCTACAACCTCCTATGTTCTCTGACCACAACTGGAAGGTGGCTACAACCACCTGTCCTTGCCCCGTCCTGCCACCCTGAAGTAGAAGTAGAATGATGGAACCACTGTCAACCTGTCACTATGAGATATATCGCTGTAAACCTGTACCAATAAATATGAACCATGCATCAACCTGTACCTCAACCTGTAATCAACCTGTACCATAAACAAGTGCATCCAACAATGTACCAATTATGTACCAATCATGTGTCAACTACTCATCATCTATGACTCATCAATATGTACCAACATCGTCAACTATAGACCTCATGTATGTGCCAACTCATCAAATACTTGTCTCAACAATGTACTCAACATGTACCTCAACCAAAATCCCTCATCAATTTAATCATCCAAATCTAATTTGTAGCTCTGTAATAGACCTGGTGTATATGATCACATTCCTACAAACCTTCCTTAACTTCAACAACAAGAGACTAGAATTTTCATCAAACTTTTCTTTAGTCTCATATGCCTAGTTTTGGATTAGTCAACAACCCTAACTTGAAGTAATCATAACTTTGTACCTGTAATGTATAAATATATGAAACTGATACACAATGTTATTCAATGTTTTTTATGCAATTCCTCCAGGTGTCACTACTTGGAACCTCTCAAAAAAGGAGTTAAATAAAAAGTGACATACCTTGCTGAATTTTGGCTTATTCTAGAGAGCGACCTTGTAGAGCATGCCCCACATGGAATATTTGTTTAATTGATCTAAAAATGTGACACAACATACTAAATATTGTACCCTAACCAACACATTTTGTTTCACTTAATTTGTATCTGTTATGAATAAATTATGACATTTTTACCTGAAACACCTATTTTTGACTAGTTTTAGGACTAGCCACAAACCCTATTTTCCACAGAGTGTAACTCAAAAAATAAAATGACCCAAAAGATGAATTTTTTACCATAGATACTTGGATATGTTTTATCAATGGAATAGAAATTTCACATTCTGAATAATTATAGAAACAAAGTTATAGCGAAAATGGTGATATGACCTATAAATAACATACCTTAGAAAGCACCATCAAAAGAATTTACCCTTCCTTGCATTCCGGCCTTCTTTTCTTCACCTTCCCTCATAATTTAGGCTTATATATCCCTGGTTACCTCATAAACCTATATATATTCAATATGCTCAAGTGTGATTAAAATTAGAGATCCCTGCCTCTTATTTATACTCTCCAAGTAGCTTCCTTCAAAACATCTTGTAGGTCACTTGGCCCCACTTTCTTTATTTTAGGGTTAACCAACTTCTAATTTATCCATTAAATTTATTATTGAAACAATTTATTTTGTATTCACTTTGAATTATAATACACTCATTACTTCACTTTATTATTTACCTTTTAAAAATCTCTTAAACCACTTTGACTACTTTGACCTTTTGGGGCTTCTAGATGACATATGAGGGTCCTCAACTTCATAAGGCCATAACTCTCAAACCGTGAAGAGTTATGTGACGTTCCACATACCACCAGAAATGGAATGACATGTAATGTCCATATATAATAGTATTATCTGAGAATATATCATAACTCATAATGTTATCCATCAAACAAACTTGGGTCCATTACCCAAACCTGGGGTCTCCAACTTCTCATGGCCATAACTCTCTAACCGTGAGGAGTTTTATGAAATTCCACATACCATAGGAAATGTAATCACAAACAATATACATATAGGATAGTTTACCTGACAAATTCATTTTCCTTTTTCTCATTATTCCACAATTAAGCATGGGTTCTCTTATTCCGCAAAACGTCTTTCTGTGAGGTATTTCACCATAAGGGGACCACTTTGGAGTTCATCCATCTTTAATTCTTATCAACCATGAGAAGACAATAATGATTCATATTTACATCAAACAATCTTAGGTCCATTACCAAAACCTTTGTGATGCGGGGATTTCTTCAAGGGTTGACATCAATGACAACCAACCTTAATCAACAACTATGTCGGAATGTGTTACAATTATAACGATTGGATGGGGTTGGTCTGATACATGCGAAGTATGCAGAGATATGTACTCACCACAAATTATATACAACTAATAAAGAAGGATAAAAATAAAGGAGTGACTATATATATTGGTGGAAGGCCTAAAGCTTTCAACAATATCGCAGGGTTTATAAACATCACATGACCCAGGACAACAAACAAACAACCAAATTGCATATATGAGGGACGTGAAGAGAATCGGGTAGTACCATGTGCAATAAAAATATAGCTCCCAGAGAAGATTTATTAGTGGATTACCATTTGAATCGAATAGAAACATTGACTAATAGTGTGCAGGTTCTTATGCAACACCTCTTTAAGAAACCTCTACTTATTGCATTACATTTTTTTATTATCTTTAACATTGTTGTAAATATTATCTTTAACATTATTTTTTTTTATCATTAACACTTTTTTAAATATTTCGAGGTTCTAATTATATTATAATGTGGCAGGATGATCATGGAAAAGGACCAGCTACAGAACATGTAAATGATTATCAATTTCCACTTTCATTTTACATTATTTTTATTATTTTCTTATATAATTTTATTGAAATTATATGTAGTCCACAGGGCATGTTGATCATGATTCCTCCGATGAGGGGTTTTATTCATCCGTCGGTCCGATGGTCTTAATAAAAAAAAAGATCATTAAAGTGAACAAGGAACTTGCTAGCTTCTTAGATTGTCCAGATCAAACTCCCGACATCAAAGGAAAGATCAAGCTCCTTATGTCACAACTTAACACATATAAGGTAATAACCATAATTTAAAGTGTTCTTTTTAATGTACTCATATGTTCAATTATGATACTTTGTTCTTTAACTTTTACATTATCTCACGAAAAAACATTTTCTTTTTTATAAAGTCATTTTTGGAGCCTGTTCAGCCCGGTGCTGGTAGTAGTGGCGCTACAGAGATGCTATAGAGCCGTAATGTGGGTGGTCATACATATGCTAGAGTACTATTTACTTCTCCATCTTGCACACCTAATTTAGATAGGATCCATGACATGCACCGCCAGACATCCACACCTCGATCAAAGTCTAGATATGGTGGCAGAGATAAGGCTCATGGTGATGTGGTTGACATGGCTGCATTTCTCAGAGCTAGCCATGTGACAAGCATGGGGACCCTTCCATGCACATTTTTGGTCAATGATAATGGACTTCCATTAAAACAATCAAGACTCCCAAGTAGTTTTAATTCATATTTTAATCATTTAATATTGTCCTTCTACTACAGAAATCATCTAGGTTATTAATTTTAAATTAATGATCATATGTTTTTGTGTGTAGGAAACGACCTTTTTTATAGGCACCTAGAGAGAAAGTCCTTGATGATTTTTGGGGAAACCTTATGAATGAGGTGGAATTTCCAGAATTCCAACCTAAAAAAGCAACTTATGGATTATCTTGAAGGCCTCTTTGGAGTAGACATGTTCGATAAAAAAGTGGTCACCTTTGCAATGGGTGAATAAATAAAATATATGAAGGATGTTTATAGATGAAGCTTGGTAGGAAATCCTAGGTATGAGTGTCCTCCCTCAATTCTAGAGAGGGAGTGGAAGGCGATCATTGATGATTCAAAAGAGAAGATTTTGAAAAAATCAGGAGAACAAATAATTGGTACACCAAGGTAAATTACAATATTTTGATTTCAATACCATCTTATTTTTCTTTAGATCTAAATAAAAGTGTGTTTATATATAACATACTTGAAAATTTTGATGATAGGTTTCCTGACACTTCGAAGGAAACCAAAGAAAGGATTGCCAAACATGGGCAACACAAGATAGCCCAGGGAGGCTACTCGATAGTACAGTCATGAATCATAAGTACCCAAACATATTAAGAATATTATTTGTATCACCTTACAACTTTCAAGTAATTGCAGCCAAAAACATTAAAAAACCATACCCTTATGCAATGCAGGGAGACGAATTTGGAATTGAAACCACGGAGGAAGACCTCCAACTTGGTTATAAAGAAGTGTTTGATCATAGGAAAAGCATGGGGAAGACCCCAAGATCCAATTTGTGGGATAAGGTAAATAAAAATTAGTCCACATTAACCTTTCATTACTTATAAAATATGTAATGTTTGATATCGTCCTAATTTAATGTCTTACTTTGTTTTAATTAGGGGAGACACACTATCAACGAAACCATTAGTACTAGACAATAGAGCGTTGATAGTGCAACAGAGCCAGAAGATCATGGTACTCCCCAATAGCCCCATCCTAGTGAGGTGTAGCCCTAAGATGTTCCTGTGACTGAGGCCCACAATGGTAAAATGTCTATATATTAATCATATACTTAATAATTATGTACTTATAAATTTTGACATTTCAATGGAAGAGAATTTCATAGTTGATCCTCCTTGACCTGAAGCTCAAGTGAATAGACCGACAACCATTCCAACGGTGCCAACTAGAGGACCAGGTAAATAATTACATTGCAGAGTTTTTTTTTAATATTAATGAACTACTTCAATGATATTTAAAAATTGGCCATATAAATTTAATATTTTTTTATTTTTGTAGATGATGGCCCCTTACAACAGGATCCACACTGTGGGTATGAGACCAGATGTATTAGGTGTGAAAAGAATGAAACAACATCAGTTGTTGAAGAGAACCCAGTAAACGAAGACATGGAGATGGATGAATTACTTAAGACCTGGAAATCACAAAAGAAGACTAAAAGAAATTCATGATGTCATGTAATAATTTTATAAGATAGTTAGATGTACATTATATAGTTGAACATGTAATGATGTGTATAACACATTGAAATTATGGGTATGTTTTGATCTGATAATATACACAAGGCTATTTCTATGTCTTGTATATATCTTTGAATCTAATTTTGTTATACACTTAATGATAATTTTAGCTTCTCTTATAAGACTTGGTGTCTACAATCTTATAAGACATTTGCATCATCTCAATCTTCATGTCTACAATATGTGGAGGGTTATTCAAGGTTTCAATACTTTCTTCATATTTTCCTAATTTAATTTGCTCATGATGATGTTAATCCATATAGAGGTTCATGATATAAACACTCATTGTTATAATGTTGACATAAATTCAAATCTTCACTTTGTTGATTAGAGGGCAAAATAATGGCAACAATGAGAGAGATTTGATCATATGTCAACTAATTTGTCCCTTTAAAAAAACTTCATTGATGTGCAAGGGAGCACTCTGACTATGAGAAAAGACCCAGTTTATCCCCCACATATATTCAGTAACATGTGTGGGATAAACACACCCTCAAAACAAAAACAAAAAATCACTCCAAGTGAAGTTGTTGCATAACTCCAAACCATCTGCATCATTGGAGTTTCCTTCACAATATTTTGTCCTCAATGATATTACAAGAAAATTCAATGGGTTGACCCAGTTTTGTGTTTATATTGTCCCTATTGACCTTTGGATGGAGAAATTTTGTGGAGAGGTGAGTCAACGTTGGTATAGTTTGTGATTTCTACTTCATAGATATTACCTTACCTAGGTTCCAGACTTGAGAGTGAGTTAGATTATTCTTGATACCCACTTAATACTTGGCATATCCATTTTTTGGATGATGACCAAACACAAGGGAAGGTTTCCATATGTTGGTAAGCTCCTTGAATGGTTGATTTTAATATTTTATTTCACCTAGCTTCCACATCCCTTAGTTATCCAATAGGGTATAAGGCATGAATATCATCTTTGAGCAGTAGTTAAAATGATGTTTTTCCTTCCATTCATGTTTTCCTTTCTTTTGTGTGTTTACTTTCATGCATTGCCTAATTTTATTGATGCATTTGATTTTCCTTAGAATAATTTCTTAAACGTGTTTTCCTTCTTTACTTTCATGTTTATATTTGGTGAAGTTTTTTTTCTATGCCAAGTATTTTTTATTTCTAACTAGGGTGGTAGATTCACCCCAAATTTTGTTTCATTTTTCAAGTTATATGGTGTGTAGGTTACAAGTCTACAAAGATTATGGAGTTCTCATACATTCTCACACAGAGTGCATGTCCACGAGTAGGATCCAGATGTTACCCCATGAGGGGTGACACATTTTTGGATACACTAGCAAGGCTTTCAAGTTATTGCTTGCATGATGTGTCATGCTCATATTCCCTAGACCTAGATAGAGTTATTCTTGATCTCCACCAAAAACATGATCGTGCTAGCTCAACTATGGTGTAGCTCACTTTCATGCCAACTCCTCAAATGTTAGATGCATTTTTGTATGGTAAGGAATGGTTCCTATTTTCTTCGTTTGACATTCCATGTATCAATAATTATGGAAACATTGATGTAACTTATTATCTTATCATAAAGTGGTAAACACCTAATGATTGCCTAGTATCATTTCATAACATTACATGGTTTTATGACTTGCCTTGTAGTACCTTGGGGAACATGTTTTATGTTATAAGTGTGTAATATATTGGATTAACCTATACCATTGGGTTCTTAGGATAGATATCATTATCCATATCCCAACCATGCTAATCATTTTCCAACTCTTGAGTGTTATTCATTCCATCCATATCAAAAATTGCATATTGGTCATGTATGATTTCTCAAAGGTCAAAAGGAAAGGTCAAATTGATAAAGCCTGAGTTAATAATCCAATAAGGAAAAGAGGTGAAGAGATAAAGTCAAAATCCAAATATAAATCTATAGAAATTCTCCCTCACTATGAGGCCAATGCCCATATTCTCTAGTTTGTCTATGAATATCTAAATAAAAGGAACTTGTTTGATAAAACAAACATTCAAAAAAAAAAATCTTAAAGGGGTAGTAAGAAATAATGTTAAGGATGGTAACTCAATGTTAAGCTATCTATAGAAGGATATTATATGTAAAAATCCTAGCTAAATAAAGGTGGATGAATTAATAAATGATTGATAAGACTTGTGCATGTCTAAGATGTTGAGGGTCATCACATGAACTCATTCCTCATTCCCTTTCATCATTATTAATTATTTTTTCCTATCTTTCACCTAGGTGCTTCGGAAATATGGGTTGTATTAGCACTTGATGCATGTATAAGGGTCGATATTGTTCCCCTTGGTAAGACTTAGGAAATTATTAAAACAACCCCCTTTTTTATGTCTTTCTAAGAGTTGTCACCATGTGCTACCAATTAATGGCTTGCTAAGAGGCCAGACCCATCACTTCAAGTGGGTATTGTGCATTGGGGTACATGTATTATGCCTCGAGATCAATGACATTGCATTGGGATCCATGATGATACATTTGGGTCCATGTACTCATATATGATCATATCTACATACATTGGGATCAATACCATTTTCCTTGGGATTCATGTCACTGCATTGGGATCCATGACAATGCATCGATCCATGAGAGGGATTCCATATCACCACACATTCCACATGGACCAATCAAATTCATTCTCCCTTATCAATTAGACGTTTCATTCACACTTATGCATTATTTATCTCTCCTTGGACTACAGATGAGACTTATTAATGCCTTGGAGGAGTTGGTTACAAATTATGGAGGTGGTTATAGGTTGTTATTTGGACCTTGTGGTGATGTGGCATTCTTTATTTTTATCTACTTGAGAAGCACCCACCTAGAGGAGGCCACACATGCCATTCATATTGAATTTTTTACTTGGATGGATCACACATGTGAGAGGTAATGTCATATTCTTGAGTTCGTTATTCCATACTTGGATCTTTCCATCATTTGAGGGAGTTGGTTGGAGGATGTTTGGGAGTATTTGGACAATGTTGACTCAATCATTCACCCTCTCATGGGGAAATTTCACCTTTATTGAGGAGTTCACCTAATTTATTCTCTCCCTCTAGCCCACACTTGTGGCATTTATTATTATATTTGGACCATTCTTTAGGGTCATTTGGCTCTTGGAGGGTTTTGAGGGATTTGTTAGATGAGTTGTTGTATTTTCCCATGGACTGGGTTAATGGTTTTGACCTCATAGTATTGATCTAGCACATTGTGTTGTATTGTATTAGAGGAGGCTCTTCACTTATAAAATGAAGAGTCCTCCCTCATTTAAAACCATTAGATATTAATGAGAAACTTGGCTTAATATTTGTTTGAAAATCTATTTCTTTTCTTTGTTAACATTTAGTCATTTTCAAGGTTTGTATAAGAACTTTTAAAGGCTTTTTTGGAATAAAAAGGCTCCAATAAGGCCAAAGAATTAAGGGTGAAATGCTCCACTTGGGAGGGTTCTCAAGGTAACTTATCTAACTGTTAAGAACCAAATATCAATATAGCATAGAAAATCCTCAGAAAAAGTACTCAACGCCTTGAAGAAGAGATAATTTCAGATAATAAGCCTCTTAAAGGGGGAAACCTCCTTTTACCCCACTTAAATTTTCAAGTACAAGATGATTCCAAATGAAAATGTCTCCTTGGTATATATAGGAGACTAGGAGGTATAATTACAACTAATGGAATAAAGCCGACATAAATAAAATATAATTACTAATGTAATATGCCCCAATTAAGGGGTAATGAGCCAATATTAGGGATTAACATGCCCCTCCCCTCGAGACAAGTGTTTTCCACAACGCTTGAGTAACTATGGATGCTTCTGTATAAAATACTCATCTTCCCAAGTGGAATATTCAACCAGTAGTTTCCTCCATTTAATGAGATACTTTGAAATGGATCTATTCCTTAGTTGACGAATTCTTGTGTTAGTGATGGCTTCGGGCTCCAATATGATTTTTCCGTCCTTGTCAAGTTCTGGCAATATAGCTTTAACTAGGACCTTGTCACCTATAACCTTCTTTAAGCATGAAACATGGAAAACTGGGTGTACTCGTGAAGATGTAGGCAACTCCAATTTGTATGCCATAGTACCAATCTTTTGCAACACCTTATAA
>JZKD02S1973132.1:1071012-1085593 GCA_000966675.3 Picea glauca | reverse complement strand
GATATTTAGCCCAGAAAATGGATGTTTTGAGGATTTTGGGCCATTTGAAGGGGGATTTGATCCCAAAAAGAGGCCAGATCTTGAGGGAAGTTGGGATTCCTCATCTGAGCCTCAATCGAGACCCCGAGAGTCGAGAGGTAGAGTTGCACGACATTGTGACTCCCAAAATTGCGAAGAGGGAAAAGCTGAAAATCAGTGGCAAGGTGAGTCAAGAGTTTGGTATTTAGGGTTTCAAAGGTTGAAGAGGTAATATGCTCAACCACAGGATTTCTGAAATCGCGAAATTTGGTATCTTGAAAAGATAAAGGGAAAAGTCCCAAAGTCAGTTGGGGTTTGATCATGCGGTTTATGCTGGTGAATGATCACATGGGAACAATTCAGGAGGGCTTGTGAATTATACTCAGAGAAGGTGAGTGAATAATTCCCAAGAGGAATTTAGAGGGTCAGTCAGACTCTAAGGGCCGAAGTTGAAATATCTTGTGCAGACCTCGACCTGAGGGTTTAGGGGTTTGAGCCACAAGGTTTTATCCTCTGGACTTTGCAAATGTTTATGGCTTTCTAAACACTATTCCAGACATTAATGTTTGGGAAGATGTCCTTCCTAAATTTGGACAATATGCGGACGACAATCTCGCCCAACACTTGTTTGAATTTCACAAGCTCATGGATGAATTAAATATACATCATGAAGATGTCCTCGTGAAATTTTTTATGTTTTCATTGGAAAGAGATGATAGACTGTGGTATAAATATTTACCTCATTCCAGTATTCCTTCATTGAAAGATTTTTACATACATTTTCATCAACATTGTAAAAGAATCTATTCAGCTGAAATACTTTTTTAAGATTGTTGTAATATAGAATTTATAAGACAAACAGATCAAACACATCTTCTTGAAGAGGAGGAAGGAATATCAGAAATTTCTCAAGTTGATAAAGATAATCAATATGAGGAAGAGTTGGCTGATAAAAAAGTAGGGTATGATAGCTCTTGTGATCACATTCAAGAAGAGGATATTCAACATCATGGTCAACATGCAGAAGAGCAAGAAAACAATAGTTGCTTGATCCAGAAATTGCATAGACCACCTCCTCCTTTAACAGAAGAAGAGATAGATATTCTCCTGAACAATCATGTTGCAACCCCTGCTTCCATAGATCTGCAACATTCACATAGTCCTGAACATGTGAGTGAAACTTCTTCTATTACTGAAAATGAAAATCTAAGTTTAAATCATGACAACCATGGAACTTTAGAGGAAGTTAGTAAACCAATTTATGATGATGATTTCCGGCCAGAGGATCATATTGTAGACACTATTTTGTTTCATGAAGAAGATAGGTTTGTCATATTTAATAACCTTGAAGAATGTTTGTTGTTCGAAGATAATTTAGACTATGATTTTGAGGAGTGTGGATTTGAGATAGATAGCTTCACGATTGATATTCCTAGCATTTGTTTGACTGATGATAGTCCTGAGTTATTTGATGAACCTATTCATGATGAATATCCAGAAGAACAAGAAGGGAAGATTTATTTTTCATCACACACAAAAATTTACAACAGTCCTCCTTTGTTTGATGGATGTGGTGAAATCGTTTCTAAAGATGATGAGCAACAAGAAACTTTGGTTCAACAGGAAAGCAATCAGCAACATCATGAAAGAGATCAGCCTATGTATGATAGCTACCAAGAATATATTTGGACAACAAGTGAAAGACATAAGGAGGGGTTACTGAAACAATTGATGTCTCCTCTCTGTTTAGCAACCATTGAGTGACAAACCAGTAAGTTTCAATGCGACATTGTTGCACCAATGGAAGAAAAACTCAGCAGTGGACAAAGTGCGCAAAAACATTTCAGACAGGTTTCCCAACAGGAGGAAGTATGGATTAATTGTGAAAGTGGTATATCTCTTCCCTTCTACGATACAGTAGCAGTTTATATGGAGTCAAAATGGGGGACTGAATTTTTTATTTCCAACTTCTTGAAGTCTAAATTTCAAAACTATAAGTACCTGCTCCTAGGGCATGTTTTGAAATTTTCAGTTTCTCCTGTCATCCTTTTTCTCAAATATGGAAGTATAATTAAGTTTGTTAGTCAGATACTCGCTTGGTTGATTTGGAAGTTTTCCTATACTTGAACAAAGCAGTGATATCGGTTAGAGTAGGTGATGTATATAAATAAGCTCGACTTTGAGCACTAGAGTACAACAATGGTTTTTAGTATGTTTCTGATTTAGTTTGGAATCTAGTATGGTTTTTTTTAAAGAATTACGACTCCATATCCCAATGAATGTATAAGCGGTTTTTTGTTTCGAAAAGGTGCAAGTAAAGCAACAAAGTTCAGAGTTTGATAAGGATGATTTCAGGTCGCCCAATGGATGAAGGCATGTGGTCTACTATTCTTGGTGCTTTGCAAGAAAGCACCATCCTTAGATGGAGCCTCTGTTGTAGAAAATATTGAAATTTTGGCTTTCGATCACTTAGGAGAGTGAATGGAAGAATTGGCAGTGGAACGACTACATACACCAAGCATTAAGCCACATGGAGAAAAATCTCACTAGTTTGGGTTTTTTGCTGTCGAGGATTTGGCCGACACAGATATCCTAATAACTACATCCCCAATCCCCGAATTCACTAAATTATCAAAGGATAAGATGGGTTAATTAAAGAATAAGAAAGATTAATGTTGACAAGTCTCATTGGGATTTTGCGACTCGAGCTGCCTTCATGCTATAAGTTTCAAGTTTACGATTTCCAAAACCCTGAAAGCCTATGTTTTAATCGTTAATCACAAAGCTAAGAGTGTTTTAAATTTTAATCAATCCCATCGCAATTTCACGATTTGGTATTTCTCGCGTCAAGTGTTATCAAAGTCCCGACACTTAAATCCATGAAAGGTTAAAGATTAATTGCTAATCATGATTAATTAAGAGATTAAGACAAATGATTATTGCCTAATTAATCCCATAGTGATTTCATGATTCGTTATTCATTGCATGTCATAACTCTTGAAGACATGATACCCAAAACCACGAAACCTGAAAACCCGAAATCGAGACTCTAGTCATATGCAAAAAATGACCATGGGAAGAAAAAAAAAAACATTTTTCTCAGCTTTTGGGAGGCCATTTTCCGCCTTCGAATAGTCTATCGATATCTATAGATCCTAATATTTCCAGTGGTTTATTCATAATTTCATTTGGATATGGTGAAGGAATTTAAAATTCCCCGCAAGGTGAGATTCGTTTTTAGAAATGTGGCGTTTTTTACTTTGTTGAGTCATCATTTTCAAATGATGATTCTGAGCGACTGGAGGATAATTTTGAGAAACAGTCGGAAACTTTTGTGCCTAATACATAGAATATAAAAAGACTCTCTCATTATTCATACAGGTGTCACATATTGGGAGAATTGAATCCATCTTTGAGCCTTAATTTTTGGATCTCATATTTTCCTATTTTGACACATGTTTGTAAAATGCAGATATGAGGAAAATGAAAATGGATGTCAGGGAACTGAGAGAGGTTTTTTCTCAGAATAAACATATGCACAAAATCCTCTTTTAGTTTATACACATATGTCACTATTCAATAGATATAGAGTAGTAACCGTAGCCCTAGTTTTCGGCAGTTTGGCCCATTTTCTATGACAAAAAGTTTCAAGAATTGGTTGTAACTATTGTTATCTTTTAGATTAGAGAGGATTTCGACCTCAATACATATATGAGGAATATTTGTAAAAGAGGGGGGAGGGGTAGTACGCCTAGGCTGTAGCACTTGTTATCATGTTTAATAAAAGAGTGTAGAGCATTTTCGATCTATATCAGAGATTCTTGTGATTTTGTTTGCAGAGAATGTCTTATTGTTTCATTTTCACATCATTTCAATTGGTTTTATTTCCATTTGCTTCTTGATTTGTAACTGTGTTTGTAATGGAATTCATCTGTTTGTTATATGCTTTGTTGTTGGACAGGTTATAGGTATTTTCTTGCATAAATATGAAGGTACAAAATTCATCCTTGCTAGATGCTATGACCAACTATCTCTTTCCACTGATTTATGCTTGGAATTCACTCATTGCTAAGTGTTCCTTGAATTTTGATATGTTTTCTCTTTATTCTGTTGCCATACCTTTTATAAATCCTTCCCTCTGTAATCAGCTTCTATCTCGCCTCTGCTCCATGGATTTCCATTCTCGAAACACTCTTATTACTTGCTTGATCATTTGACTCCATGCCCAATGGACTACTTTATGGTCCAACCAATCAACCCTAAAAAACCAAAACCTTATGTTACCCACCCACATATCTTCCCACTGTTAAGCCTATTGAATATCCTGTTGTGACATATTTTCGAGAGATCCCTCTCGGGTTGGAAGGGGCAGTCTCCAATCAAAAGTGTTTCGAGGTTATCTTGGAATTTACTTTCATGCAACCCAAGTCAAGTCCGAGTGAAAAAATTTATTTCATTTAAAATGTGCTAAGGCTTGGCTCTATTACAGCCTAGAACCAACTCTTGCAACAACAACTTGTATGAAACAAAATATTTTATAATTATTGTTGATGGAAAAATTGAACAACCATGTTAAAATCAGTTGACCATAACTCCATGAGAGGGGAACATGTTGGAACTACCTCAGGGATGAATGTGACAAGTGGAAAATCAAGAATTTAGCCATTGGAAGCCCCTAAAAAATCATGGATTTGGAAAGATGCGAAAATTCCCAAGGGGGAAAAAGACCTAGGAAAAAATGGCTTTGGATATATAGCATATGGAAGGAGGAACAACGTTGCCTAGTATGTTGGGGAAAAGGAATTGTCTCTTGTTGTTATGAACACTGTCTTCTGAGTGTGAGGCAAGGAGAAGTTTCTGAAAATTGTAGGACTATGGTTGAGGAGAAGTTCTAAGTTCACCCTCATAGACTCATGGTCAGGATAGGGGGAGAATGGGACAAGTGATTTGGTTGTTCTGTTATAAGGTTGGGAGGAATGTGGATGTTCCATTTGTTATTCGACAACTGTTTAGATATGTCAACCTACTGCTTTCTCTGACTGAATGTTATATGGTTTAATAACATGTAGAATGCATCTGTTTAAATTATGTATAGAAGTATTACTATGGAAGAGGTTTTGATTGACTGTTGTTAGATTTAAGAACTGATAGAATGCCTCTAAAAATAATTCTTAATGAATCATCTCTGTTGATTTGAATGCTAAATGAACACTATTTTCATTTGATATACTAGTTGAAAGAGTGCATCTGGTTGAGTTCTGGAAGAATTAGTTCTATAGATTATACTACTGATGTAATGGAATAAATTGTAGGATAACCTCAGAGTTAATTATATTTAACTGAGTAAAGTATCTATGGGCGTAATGTGATTGAGACCAAATTATGCAGATATACATGTGTGTTTATATTTTTGTAGGTAAATACAAAGAGAAATAGTACTTAATTGAGACTACCATTTATGTATATATTAAAATCAGAATCAAGATGAAACACTATGTATTACAGGAATTCACAATACATAAATATAGATATATATATATTGTATACATAAAATCGCAATTGCTAATCTGTAAAAATGTTATTAAAAACATGAATTGAATTCCTACAGTAGGAATAGTAACATATATATGTCTTTTAATATACTATATAGTAAATAAACTATTCCAACAGTTATACAAATCCAACTGTACAAACTAAATTCTAGGTGCGCAAAAGAAGACAAATTTTGAAATCAAAATTCCGGAACCCTTTAAATTATATACACATATTATGTAATATGATAAAATTTGAAATGTCCTAACCTTATTAACAACAACAATTCATTCCAATCTTTGTATAAGTTGAACAACAATGAAATAAAGGAAAACCAATAATTCTATTGGTACAATGAAGTTTCTGGAAGAATAATAATACCAGAGCAACTAAAATGAAAACATATAAGTAAAAATTCTCTTTTGCTTCAAAACAATAAAGGTTTAATAGCTAACCAACATATCGATAAACCAAGAATTGCAATAGCTATTAATAATTACCTTCATTTCAAGTATGCAGAGAAGAGTCACATAGTTCAAATATCAGTTAAAACTTATTACATAACCCATATCAAGATTCGAAATCAAAAGTACACAAGGCCTACGTTATATTTTTCCCCAATAGAGAATATCATTACAACTTGTGCATTCATTGGATTAACAAGAATTGGGATGAAATTTTTATATCCAACATAGTAATCTAGGTTTGGACCTAGAGTCTTGCTGTCTAAACCTTGAACGATAAGTTCTAAGAACGTTGTAAAATAACTAGAGTACCTTTTGTACGAGAGGACACCTAGAATCCTGGAGCTTTTGGATACTCCAACCCTGCAAGGGAACCAAGGAATTTTCAAATAAGTAACTACTTAGGAATAATAGGATTTTATTATATGAAATACAAAATTTAAATCCCAGGTTGAATTGAGTACAAGAGACCAATACATAAAGTTCGGGATCACACTTAACTTGGGGTCACAATGCCAGTCGCATTTCCTCCACGCGGTCTACAAGGTCATCCACGGATTGGAAGGGAGAAGTGGGCCAAAGTTGACATGATGGGTACCCTCACAAATACCAAGGATCCCATCATTTGGTCGCGATAAATAGTTCTTTGAATATATACACACACACACACACACACACACACACACACACACACTAGAAAGAAATAAAAAGGAATTTTCTAATAATTAAAATGAATAAAGTAGTGCATTCCATGACTTTATACATATATAATTCACAAGGAAATTCTCAAAGACTTAACACAGAGTTAATCCCTATGTTAAATACTTTTTGAATGGTATTTTCCACCCTTAATGAATAATAATTACACTATGGATACCTTAACACAAGGGTTTCCTTAGATTCTTATATTGCTTGTTACATAGTATTCCTTAATGACTCGTTCGGGACATAGGGTAACCTTTTTACATTACATACTGAATGGAAATTAAAGAAATCTCTTTTTAAAAACATTTCATTCGTATGGGTTAGCGGGCGGCATGTCAGGATTCGTCGAAGGAAAAATGCTTGAAGAGATGTTCCTCAGCATGGGTTCTGCCCTATCATAATTCCTTTAGAATTAACACTTCCGCGTGGTCTCACAGGGACTTGAAACTAGGTAACAGTAACATTAGGGTAAGATTAATCCATAAAAATGAATAGAGGGACACTGCAAAACCCTTAAGTAAGCACAACCACATAACCCCGATAAGATGATTGTGTGAGAATGTAGGTGTTGGAGTAAAGGAGGGGTACTGAAAGGGTTCTGAAAGGATTGGAATCAAACACTAGTAAAGACTACCTTCCTGAAGCAATTTTAACCCAGGGAGTCATGAGAAGAACAACAACCATAGGAAACTATGTCAAAAAAAAATATCGTAATCGAAGTTCTAGTATAAAATTTCTCTCACTGTAATGAAAGATGAGTATTCTATTCAACCTTGTAAATTTACAGGAGTGTTGTGAACTTACCAGGGTGGATGGTTAGGGACGTCTGTTCTCCCACTGAGTAAAACCTCCAAGAGATCGATTTCCCCTCGTGAAGGAAAACGCAAATTTTATTTTGAAAAACTGTACGAATGACAAATGAGGGCCATATAACCCTAAGCGAGATCTTACTACGCAGAGTAAATTTTGATGGTACGAGAGGAGGCTCTGGCCATGTGATGGGGCATCATTGACGTAACCCTATTGGATGGGATCTGGTGATGACCATCGATTTCCACACACATAGGGCCTCCATTAATGGTCGGATCGGAGTCTTAACTCATGCCTGGCAAGGACCTTTCCCTTCACATTAAAGGAATACAAGGTAAATAGGTTTCCTTCGTAACATCACCAACTAGAAACTATTAAATATAATTGTTATAAGTCTAGTTAGTACATCGTTCAAAAAGCTATTGTTCAGTTGAGACATTGGGCAACTTAGGTAGAGTTAAACGAGTTGTTAGGATTGAGTTTTATTATTATGAAACCTTTATGGAAATGGTGACTAGAAGATATTTAACCAACCATTGATTATAGGATATTTCGTTCGATGACTTTGGCCATGCAAAGAAAAGGCCAAACATCTTATGTTAAACCAACAACTTGTCACTAAGGTGAATACTCCCGACCCGATTGCATAGTGTATGGTATACGAGATTTATTTTTCAAAAGCCAAATGACATTTACCCTTGTGCACAAGTATATAGACTTATTTCTTGGGGAAAGTATAAGATCACAAATCCTAAGATTACTATAGTCTAATATATATATATATATATATATATATATGAATGTTAGAATAACTTTAGGATTGAAGGGAATGTTAGAGTGATAGAATTGTATCCACTTAGGAACTTTGTTCTTCTTTATGTGTTAGGTTGATAGATATGTCTTCATTGATAATCCAAATATAAGAAATAAAATTATCAGATTTTAACAATGGAGATAAAAGTTACCTTCTCCTAACTATGAGTCCATTAAATAAATTGAAGATTAATGTTCCTTACAAAAAAAAATTTATTAGTAATTTTGAGGTTCATTACATATGGTTACAGAGAAAAGGTTACAATACTTGGACCTTGAATAGGGCCAAAACATTTATTTATCACATACTTCTGTCAAGGTAAAAATAAAAAACCATTATTGTTGCAAACATAAAACTCTTTTTCTGTTCTATGTTAATCATGGCAGCCTAGGACGAAGCAGAAATCAGACTTGATGAAAACCCTGAACAAAGACGTCCTGAATATCAAAGACATAACAGTGACATAAGCTAACCTACCGAAGTTATGGAAACGATGAGAAATATCATTGTTGAGCTACAGGTTTTCAAAGTAGACAATGAGAAACTAAAAAAGGAACAGCAGGAACAATAAGAAATAAATGAAGTCCTGCTGTGAAGTATAGTGACAAAGAAAATACCAAAGGACGATAACTAGGAGGAAGGGGTCAGTAAAAGGGCCTCTAATACTTATGGTCCCGATGCATAAAAAGGGGACAGTTCATCTGAAGGTACACCTTCAGCTGAACATAAAACAAAAACAAACAAAATGAGGAAACAGTTAGATCACCTTGGAGGAGAGTTTAAAAAAATCAAACCATCTACCTTTGACGGGGAATCCAGAACAAGGGAGGAAGTTGAAGCTTGGTTATTAGACATCAATAAGTATTTTGAGATTTAAAACTATTCCAACAATATGAAGGTCAGAATGGACATCTATAATATGAAAGGAAAAGCCAACATTTGGTGGCAAGACCTGAAATTGGCCAAGGGCCTAAAGGAGAAATAGATGGAATGGTTAGACTTTAAGAAATACTTTAAGAAACAGTACCTGTCTGAAATTTACTATGAAATAAAATCCAAAGAATTTTATGAGCTATGACTTGGTGAAATGGCTATGGAAGATCTGATAAACAAATTCATGGAATTCCTAAGGTTTGTACCTTATATCCGGGAGGATAAAGTAAAAACACACCAGTTCCTAAGATGTTTACCACAGTCCTACAAGGAAAAAATCAAATTTAATAATCCCAATTCCTTGAGTGAAGTGTTCAGGAAACCCGAATGTGTTACAACCAATACAAATAGTGGTCAGAAATTCCCAGGTCTTGGAAAGACAAGAAACAAGATGGAATGAACCAATGGAAGAAGGGATACCAACCAACTCCTTATCGGAATGCAAAAAAAATATTTCCAAGGAAATATTTTCACTCCAACAATCCAAACACTCAAGGAGGCAGTAAAACGGTAAATCTGGGAACAAAGAAGTTTGGGGACAACCCCCATGAACCATTAAAATGCTGGGAATGTGGAGAAACCCATCTAAGGAGAAACTATCCACATTTGATTTTAGAAACCAGAACTATTGTTCACAATTTACACGAAGCCTCTACAGTAGGGGACGTAGGCATAAGCTTACATCATATCAATGGAGCCATGGATGGCCGAAAAGCTGACCACCAGTCCTCTGCGGTGGAAATTGAAGGTAAAATCAATAACACTCGTATTTCAGTTTTAATTGATCTTGGAGATACATTAAGTTATATCGCTCCTAGTATAGTGGAGTCAAATAAACTTAAGAAAACAAGACACACAAAATCTTGGCTGGTACAACTGGCAACAAGAATGAAAAGAAAAGTTGTTGACTTTATTTCTGATTATGATTTTAGTTTAAGTGGTCAAAACATAAAGACAAATTTGAACATTCTACCGTTAGGGTATTATGATGTAATTATCAGAATGGATTGGTTAGAAAGGCATAAAGTAGTGCTAGTTTTTTTTATGAAAAATCACTTAATCTTAAAGACAAAAATGACACTGCTAGGACAATTAAAGGTATACAAAAACCAGTCTCAGTCAGAGAGATTTCAACAATGCAATTCAAGAAATTCTTGAGAAAAGCTTGTCAAGTTTATGCCATCCAAGTAACAAACCTGTTAGAAAAAGAAAACAAACCCAACTTGGAGGATTTTTCCGTTTTGCATGATTTCAGAGATGTGTTTGTTGATGAGATACCTGAATTACCCCCATAGAGGGAGATAGATATTTCTATCGACCTACTACCTAGTTTATCCCCTATCTCAAAATAATCTTACCGAATGAGTTTGCCAGAATTAACAGAACTAAAAATTAAACTACAAGAATTATTGGACAAAGAATATATCAAACTGAGTGTTTCACAATGGGGAGCACCAGTCCTCTTTGTGAAAAAGAAATACAGAAATCTAAGATTATGCATCGACTACAGACAATTAAACAAAATGACTATTAAGAACAAGTACCCCTTACCTAGGATAAATGATCTGTTCAATCAAGTAGGTGGGGCAAATATTTTCTCAAAATTAGATTTACGATCTGGTTATCACCAGGTTAGGATAAAAGATGAGGACACAAGTAAAAAAACTTTTCGAAAGAGATATGGACATTATGAGTTGGTGGTTATACCTTTTGGACTCACTAATGTGCCAACCATGTTTATGTGTTTAATGAACAATATTTTCAATCAGTACTTGGACAAGTTTTTGTTGGTATTTATTGACAAAATTTTAGTATATTCGAAAACAGAAGAAGAACATGAAGAGCACTTAAGGACAGTTCTACAAAATTTAAGGAAGCACAAACTATATGCTAAATTCGATAAATGTGACTTTTATCAGAAGAAAATACAATATCTAAGACATGTAATTTCTGTAGAAGGCATTATAGTCGATCCTGAGAAAATAAGAGCCATCATGGAATGGATGATCCCTAAGGACGTAGTGGACATACAGTCGTTCATGGGAATCACCGGATATTACCGCAGATTTATAGAGGGATTTTCCAAAATTGCATACCCTATCACATCACTACAAAAGAAGGGAACCAAGTTTATATGGTCATAGAAATGTCAAGACAATTTTAATAAGTTAAAGGAATTATTAATGACCGCATGCATTCTAAATGTAGAAGATCTAGACAAAGAATTCATCATATGTGTAGATGCAAGTAAAGAAGGACTAGGTGGTGTCCTAACTCAAGAAGGGCGTGTTATTTTTTATGAGTCCAGAAAACTAAAGGAACATGAATGAAACTACGTCACTCATGACCTAGAGCTGGAAGTTGTAATACACGCCTTAAAGATTTTGCAGAACTACATAATGGGTAGAAAGTTTCTTTTATTGACCGACAACAACGGTGTGAAATTTTTGTTTAGTTAGCTGAACCTTAATGCAAGGCAAGCAATATGACTAGCCTTCTTGAGAGAATTTGACTTTGAGGTAAGACATATCAAGGGTAAGGAAAAAAAAATAGTTGATGCCTTAAGAAGAAGAGTCAATGGGTTGTTTGAAATAAACATTAGCAGGGAGGAAAAGCAATCTTGAGGAGAGGATAAAGACTACAGGTAATAACGACGAAAATTAAACTAAAACAATGGCAGAATTTCAGAACATTACAAAAAATTCAGACAAAATAGATCTAAGTGTGGACAAAAACGATCTACTACAATTTAAAAACAAAATATACATACCATATTCAACAGAGTTAAAGTTAACAATTTTGGATGAAGTTCATAAGAAACTATATTCTTGTCATCCAGGATACCAGAAAATGATAACATCATTAAGAAAGTTATTTTATTGGCCTAATATGAAGGGAGAAACAACAAAATACTTAGCTAAGTGTCAAGATTGTCAGCAAGTCAAGTACAAACACCAACATCCAACCAGCCTTTTACAACCCTTACCTATGCCAAAATGTAAATGGGAGACTATATCACTGGACTTTATTACAGGTTTTCCTAGAACTCAGAAACAAAATGATTCAATTATGGTGGTAATAGATAAACTTAGTAAGTCTACACACTTTATTCCTATAAAGTTTACTTTTAAAGTTATTAACATTGCTGAAATATTCATGAAAGGAATTTTTAGACTGCATGGTATTCATAAAATGGTGATTTCCGATAGAGACATAAAATTTACATTTGCTTGTTGGAAAGAATTGTTTGCACGGTTAAATACTAACTTGAATTTCAGCATGAGTTATCATCCACAAACAGATGGACAGACTGAATGAACAAACCAAATCATAAAATATATGATCCGCATGTATGTAAGAACAAAACTAATAAAGTGGGAAGACTACCTGCACTTAGTGGAATTTGCATGCAACAATGGGTACCAAACTTCAGGTAAGATGAGTAATTTCGAAGTATTGTATGCAGAAAGTGTATGACTCCGATTAGCTTTGATAACCTAGTTGAAAAACTCATGGTAGGACCAGAGATGCTCCAGGAAATGGAGAACACGGTAAGAAAAGTACAACAAAAATTAAAAGAGGCGTAGGATAGGCAGAAAAGTTACGTGGACCAGAAAAGAAGACACCCAAAATTTCAAGTGGGAGACCATGTCTATTTAAAAGTCAAAACCCAAAAAAATTCCCTAAATCTAGGGAACTGTGCCAAGTTGGCACCCAGGTTTTGTCAGCCTTTCAAGATCTTAGTTCAAATTGGACCCGTAGCATACCAACTTGTGCTTCCTGCCAATCTAAAAATTCATAATGTATTTCACATTTCGTTGTTAAAGAATTATGTTCATGACCATACTCATATGATTGATTGGAAATTGGTGCAGGTGGAACCAGAAGGTGAGTTCCAAATGGAACCTTTGTGCATTCTAGACAAGAGAGAAATATCACTTCGGAATAGAGATGTCACCCAGGTAAAAGTGCAATGGAAGCACTTTAGCCGTGAGGAGGCCACTTGGGAGTTGGAGGGAAATTTGTAGAAATATCATCCAATCTTGTTCCAAGAAAGGAATGAACAATGAGGATAGTGTTTTATTGAAGGGGGAAAGGATGTAACATCCCAAAAAAATAAATTATTTTTAAGTTTGAAAATTCTTAGGAAATTATTTCCGTTTTTGGTAAATTGTCTAGTATGTTGGGGAAAAGGAATTGTCTCTTGCTATTATGAGCACTGTCTTCTGAGTGTGATTAAAGGAGAAGTTTCTGAAAATTGTAGGACTATGGCTAACGAGAAGTTCTTAGTTCGCCCTCATGGATTCATGGTCAAGATAAGGGGACAAAGAGACAAGTGATTTGGCTATTATGTTATAAGGTTGGGAGGAACGTGGTTGTTCCATTTGTTATTATGAAATCGTTAAAATATGTCAACCTACTCCTTTCTCTGACTGAATGTTATATGGTTTAGTAACTGGTAGAGTGCATCTGTTTAAATTTTGGATAAAAGTATTACTATGGACGAGGATCTGATCGAATGTTTTTAGATTTAAGAACTGACAGAATGCCTCTAAAACTAATTCTGAATGAATCATCTCTATTGATTTGAATGCTGAATGAACACTATTTTCATCTGATATACTAGTTGAAAGAGTGCATTTGGTTGAGTTCTGGAAGAATTAGTTCTGTATATTATACTACTGATGTAATGGAATAAATTCTAGGATAACCTCACAGTTAATTATATTTAGCTGAGTAAACTACCTATGGCCATAATGTGATTGAGACCAAATTATGCAGATATACATGTGTGTTTATATTTATGTACGTAAATACACAGAGCAATAGTACATAATTGAGACTACCATTTATGTATATATTGAAATTAGAATCAAGATGAAAGGCTATGTATTACAGGAATTCATGATACATAAATATAGAGCGATATATATATATATATATACACATAAAATCACAATTGGTAATCTATACAAATGTAACATCCCGCTCTGGCGCACTGAGCACACTTATTATTTGAGGACACTTGCTTGCAAGTGATCTGGACCCTTTTTGATGTTAGACCTATTATATTTGATTATGATGTGATGGACAGATGACATGATGTGTTACTATTTGATGTAGACGGGTGCTATTGATTCAGTTTGATTGAGTGTGCAGGGTTTTTGACCTTGAGGATGTAGAGGCATAGGTAGATCCCCCTTGGACTCCGGACTGAGTCAGGGAGTGTGCTTTTAGGTTGATATGTTTATTATGATGTTTTATTTGATTGATGATTTGATGTTGACATTTCTGACATGATTAT
>JZKD02S1973132.1:1022424-1048658 GCA_000966675.3 Picea glauca | reverse complement strand
AAAGATTTGTTCGTTGATAATCAAAATATAAGAAAGAAACTTATCAGAGTTTAACAATGGATATAACAGTTACCTTCTCCTAACTACGAGTCCATTAAATGAATTGAAGATTAATGTTCCTTAGAAAAAAAAAATTATTGGTAAATTTGAGGTTTATTACAATGCTACAATCATGGTTCCAAAGAATTGATCTATATTGTATGATGAGAAATATATTAATTTCAAAGTGTTGATGAATGAATGATAAGTTTGGTTACTGATATAATTTTTGTTCTTTGACATATAATAGTGAAATTTTCTAATCTGATAGCATTGTATTTCTTCTAAATTTATTACATTGAGCTCGTTGCCTTATTATCTCTTTACAATAGTGACACTTCATGTGTTTCATTGCATATAACTATTGAATGTATGAAAACTTATATTGGTTATGAACTGGTTACAATGATGCTCTATTTCATTGCTATCATAACGACCCAATTTCATGCTTAAATGTTTCATAAGTACTTGTTCATGCTTCACTTCTTGCACATATGAAATTTGCTAAATGATGACTATCTTGTGAATGAATATATACCTTTTACTTATAAAGTTTCACCTTGAACATTGTATATTGCTTGATCACTAAATATGAGTTATGGTTTATTGGTGTGTTGTGTTGAATAAAGTAAGTGTTTTCCTTCCAAGCATTCATTGAGCATTTTGTTCTCTTACTTTTCTTGAAGCATTAGTTTAGAGAAGTCAACCCAATTCAAACAAAGTCCTTGTCCTCACCTGTCTAGAAATGCAATGATATGAATTATTATTATCCCCCTAGGAAAACCCTCCTTATGTTAGAAACCATGGCCTAGAAATGTAGAGGCAAGGGCACTAAGGTGATAGTAGGTGGCTTCCCTATCTATTTTCTCAAGCTCTCCCTCGCAGGGTAGGACTTTCCTTTGGTGAGAGTTTAAGAGGTAACATGAGAAATTTAGCTAGAAACAACTTCACTTGGATGACCTATTTAGTGTGCAATCATAGCACTTTCTATAATTGGCTCAAAAATCAAATTTTATTTTTTTTGCTCAAAAATCAAATTTTAATTGTTTTTGCTCAATTTTTTTATTTTTTTATTTTTTTATGAACTTACCTCCTATGCGTTATCCAAAACTCTATACAGTATTGTCATAAAACTGCAAAAGTATTCCACTTTCAATGGTTATTAAAGTGTTGATGTCTTGCAATGTTTTTATGACACCATTTTTTCCACATCCCAAAGAAGCCAAAATATGTTAAGGAATTCCAAAGGACCTTGTAATTAGTCCAATCGTTGCCTCCTTTCACTATTGTATGAAGGTTTGTTAACCATATTTTGTTGTGGTGTTTTCATGTCTTTTGGCTTGGTTGGTTGACCACAATACATTCCTACCCTAACCACCTGAAACAATCTACCCAAACAGTGCAACATTTATATTGTTTGCCATTTGGGAGGGTCGATTCATGCTACAATCATGGTTACAAAGAATTGATCTATATTGTATGATGAGAAACAAATTAATTTCAGAGTGTTGATGAATGAATGATAAGTTTGGTTAATGATATAACTTTTGTTCCTTGACATATAATAATGAAATTTTCTAATCTGGTACCATTGTATTTCTTCTAAAGTTATTACATTGAGATCATTTCCTTATTCTCTCTTTACAATAGTGACATTTCATGTGTTTCATGGCATATACTTATTGAATGGATGAAAACTTATATTGGTTATGAACTTGTTATAATGATCCTCTATTTCATTGCTATCATAAAGACCCAATTTCATGCTTAAATGTTTCATAAGTACTTGTTCATGCCTCACTTGTTGCACATATGAAATTTGCTAAATGACGACTATCTTGTGAATGAATATGTACTTTTTACTTAGAAAGTTTCACCTTGAACATTGTATATTGCTTCATCACTAATTATGACTAATAGTGCATTTGTGTGTTGTGTTTAATAAAGTAAGTGTTTTCCTTCCAATCATTCATTGAGAATTTTATTCTCTTACTTTTCTTGAAGCATCAGTTTAGAGAAGTCAACCCAAGTCAAACAAATTCCTTGTCCTCACCTATCTAGAAATACAATGATAGGACTTAGTATTATCCCCCTAGGAAAACCCTCCTTATGTTAGAAACCATGGCCTTGCCCAACTAGATTCCCACAAGCTTTGGACTTAGAATGATATTTATAAATATTCCCAATAAATGGAATGACACTTCATTTTAAAGATTCCCACAAGATTTGGAATGCGGATAATATTTAAATATTAATAAAACCAACTGTGATGAAAATCCATGATTGCATCTAGAGACAAACCCTCTTAGGGATCCATAAAAATCCTAAAAATTATGAGTATAATAGAGAAGCCTTTGTTTTTAAATGCCTCTCGTGATGAGCTTAGCCAACATTACAACTTATATGTTTAGTAAAGATCACATATATAAATATATTTGATATGTATCTATTATCTATTTTAATAACATATCCATATCAAATATATATTGTTACATATATATCTTTTGGTTGACTCATTGAATTTCTCCTATGCCAAACATTCATCAAAATATGTTATTTTTACGATGTTAAGGGATTCTACAACTATAACTTGTCTTTATTGGACAAGACATCTTCTCTAGATGTCTTAGTATAACCATTAAAAACCCATTTTAATGGAGCATTCTTCCTCCTAGGTTAATGCCCCCTTGAATGTGAAAATAAGACCTTCAGATAATTCATTCAACAAAAGGCATTCTCTATTCTAGAATACTTGAATTTTTGAATATAGATGAGGGCCTATTGAGATGAATTGATAGAATAACTATAAATAGCTGAAGGTAACTCTTGATTGGATGTGACACTCCATATTTGTACTCATGAAATCAAAACTAGATGGTGCTTGATCACATGTAGAGCGATCTACCCATACCTTATTTACTTCAGAGAATTTCCCTTTGTGAAATGTTTTCAAGAATATAATGAACTTCATAGCCTATAGTATTCTTCCAATAAATGCCCCCTTTCTTCAAAAATAAAATATTATTTTTTTTGCTCAAAATTAAAAAATCATTTTATTTTTTAAATAAATCATTTTCGTCGCAATTTCGACACACTATAGAAATCCTGCGATGATTTTTCTATACAATCCAAGAAATTTTTCATCTCAATTGCAACGAACCATAAAAATCTTGTGATGACTTCACTATACAAACCACGACAGTTGTCTTCGCAATTTCGATGCACTATAGAAATCTTGCGATGATTTTGCTATACAAATCACGATAGTTTTTGTCTCACTTGCGACGAGTGGAACAAATCTTGCAACAAACTTTCTATACAAACAAAGACAATTTTCATCTCAATTGCGACGACCGGTACAAATTTTGCGACGAACTTGCTTTAGAAATCACAGAAATTGTATAGCGATTCCATCGTTGTATACCTTGTGTTCATCGCAATTATGATGAACTCTTTGAAAGTTGATTTTTCACAATTTTTTCACTTACTTTTCCTATATGGTCGAGTGTGCGACAATTTCCCTACTATGTCTCTCTTTCGACGAATTATTTACTTAGTCGTATTGCAATGGTATTATTTTTTTGTCGCAATTGTGACAACGTATCTACCATCGTCTCTCTTGCGACGTCACATGAAACAAACTTTGGCAAACTCAAGATTCATCACAATATCCACGACATAATGCCGCAAGTGCGTCGAAATAGCCATCGCAAAATGACCCAAATTTGCTAGTGAGTATTGACTCCAAGGGTTGGAAAAGTACCAAAAACTAGTCAAAGGCGAGTGGCAACCTTGCAACACATAGTGGGTCTTGAAGGGCATGTCGTGTAATTAAAATTTGAATCAAGGTGAGTGGTACCCTTGGAGTATGGAGTGCGTATTGCAGGGCACGACGTGGTATAAAAAAAAAACAATGAGTCAATGAATCTAGGGGGCCTAGAAAACTTGAGTGAATGTTAAACCTTATAACATCTTGAGCGCCTACTGAATTAATTACTTGATTAGTCATTTGCAGATAAATATTTAACTAATTCTAAGTCTAATTGAGTGAGAAGAAAAAAAACTAAAATTTTAAATTAATTAATGAGGGGATGAGTTAAGTCAAATTAAGAATTAATGAACATAAAAATAAACCCTAAGGAGTGATTAATACCCTTGTGCAAGTAAGTACTAAATTAGAATTTAATTGAGAATGGAATAAAGCATAAATGTGTAAGCATAGAAGGGTATCTATTCTAGTCTAACTAAATAACTTTCCTAAATTAAACACAACTAAGTTTTAGAAAGGCGTCAGTCATTAAAAGGGAAATAGCGGGAATAAAGGGACAACTAGGAGTAATTTTAGGAGCTCTTTTAGTATGGGTGAGATAAATTGACCTTTAATTAAATTAAATGATGGATTTATTGGTGCAACTAAGGGAATGGGTGACAAATGTACGGGGGGAGTAATTCCTAATTAATTTAAAAAAAATTAATTAAATGTGAAAATGGAAAGGGGTCACTAAAAAAAAATCTATAAAAGAAATGGTTGACAAGGAGGAAGGTATTATGATTGTTAGGAGTAAGGTTATGTTGTATAAATTCTGATTGGTTTTTACTTGTGAGAGTTGGGATACCCAGCTCGAGAAAGAGAGTGGTAGCTCTACCTTGCGAGGCGAGATGGGAGCTAGAGTATTATGGTTGTGGTTGTGTGTGGCCCCTTTACATCTTGGGGGGATAAGGGGGAAGGAAAGTAACCCTTGCGTAGGCTAGGAGGTACCGATGAAGTATTCATAGTTAGAAAGAGGGGGATTGGACGGAGTGCAAGCACAAGCGTCGGAGATCATATTCAACTTCTCGCCTTCGATCATGATATTTTCATTTGAGTTCACATTATATTGAGTTTTTATTGTATGTATGGATTTAGAATTTGTCTCTTTATAGATTTCCTTGATAAGCCAAGTGACTATCGAATGTTTACTATGCAATTTTGTATCATCTGCATCCTCTATGAATTATTATTGCCTCTTTTTATTTTCAAAACCATTTCACCATCTTCCATCATCCAAAAGTTTTCTGAGATTGACAAAATGTCTCATGATTTTTAATGTGAGTTAATTTTTGTGTTTCCAGGATCTCCGACCACTTAACCTATGCATTTTTGAGACTCAAGGCCCTACACCTTCACCCTTTTACCAACAACCTTGCATCTCCTTATCACTGCATGTGGAGGAAACCCACTCAAATTTCAACCACCCATATCTTTGGTTTGATGGTGTGAGCATATCACTGTGTGTGGAGGAAAACCACTCAAATTTCAGCCACCCATATCTGTGATTTGAATGTGTGAGCATATCATTGCGTGTGGAGGAAACCCACATGAATTTCAACCACCTATCTCTGCATTTTGATTGTGTGAGCATATCATTGCATGCGGAGGAAACCCACATGAATTTTGACCACACATCTCAACGATTTTTACTTCATTTACCCAATAGATTTCACTTCTCTTTATCATCTATTTGTACATGATTTTCCCTACGATTTTCATGCTTATAACAAGTAATAAAACTCTGTGAATTTTATTTTACCCTCAACAATTTTATACACCACTTGCCCTGCGATTTGCATGCTTTTTTCCCAGTAATAAATTTATTTGAATTTTATTTTACCCTCGGTGAAATATTACCCTGGGCGAATTTATCCATGTGTACCCTATGTCTTCTTGGAGTGTGATTTGGCAGGAAGGTGAATCCCCTTGTGATCCCCCCTAGAAATCTACGTTTTTGTTGTGCAAAATCACCCAGTTATGTAATTTCTCCAGACGAATCTCTTCCCTGGAACTATGCATTTTTCCTTTGCAAAATCGCCCAACTAGGTAATTTCTCCGAGCTAATCTCTTCTCTTGAACTCTTCGTTTTCTTACTTAACCATTTTCCCAGTACCAATCTGCTAGTTTGGCCACATGTCTTCAATGTTCTCTTTGTCCCTCCTCCTTTAGTGGGAACAAATCTCCCCTTCACAAGCACCCAAGTGTTGAGAGTATCCAGTCAAAGAGGGGGTGTTACCAAGTGTAAGGTTACTATCATTTTATTTTCTTATCATGTTTAATTATTTTTATTAAAAAATTAATTGGAGCCTAGGCTTGAGCATTTCCTATGTGTCCTAGAGGTCCTAACCTTATAGGGTAGGTTGGGAGGGTAGTATCTTTATGTCATTCTTATGTTATCTTTATGATCCTTATGTTATTGTTATGTTATATCAGGTTATCCTCATGTTGTCTGATGATAATCTCTATGTGATGAGTGGAGTGATTAAAAGTATTGATGATTCTTGTGATCGTGATGAGTTGATCTTGTGTAGCCATTCATGATGCTTCAATTTTGTGTCGTTATTCAATTATGATGATGTGTTGATTATATGTCATTACTAAATATGTGTCGGGTGCTATGTTATTTGATTATGATGATTAGACTCTTTAAATTCCTTTAATTATGATGTCATTGATTATGCAATGTTGAATTATGTGTGGACGCAAATTCATAATGCTTAAAAGAAAATTACATTTTGTGCTTCGCTTTTTTTTTATTAGGTGTAACAGAGGGTCGTTACACACTTTTAGCTTAAAATTGATTTGTTTGGATTTGGATAGTTTCTCTTCACTCTTAGTATTTATTTGATTTCATGACATTTCTAAGATTTATATGAGGGAAGATATTTATAAGCTACATGAGTTGGTTTACATGGGGGAATCCTTACTCTATATTTTTTTTAATTGAATTTCATTTATCTAAAGGTCATATATACCTAGTTTTCACTTTTCTTGTACATCAACTATTATCTATGGGGAACATTAAGATATGTTTCAATTATTATAGGTTCACTTTTATAAAAGGAAATAATTTCCCACAGTCTTTACTTTGAATCCCTCCCATACCCCTCTACAATTAAATCCTCTACTTTGGTGGATGAAGATAAGACTAGTGGGGTCAAGCTTAAATAGTATCATATATATTTATTTAAATAGAATACCTCTCATACCACCCCGCTTTCTTCACTAATTTCTAAAAGAAATTCTTCAAATATGTTAATCAAAAGGTTGGTAAGAAAGTTGAAAGAAAATATGTGTGGGAAGTGTATGAAAACCCGTTGGGGTATTGAACATGCTTGCTAGCAATGGGTCAATTCATACATGGTATCAAGACAACTTCATCAGGGCACTGAATAGGCCTGTTGGAAATGAAGCAATGTCGGGTAAAAGAGGTAACATATGGATACTAATCATTAAATCCTCCTATCCATTTTTACTATCATATAGTAGATATGTAATTAAAATCTAATAAATAATCCCTATTTTTGGATTCACTATATTGGAACTAGGCATTTAAATACTTTTATCTTTAAAAACTTATTTTCCCTTGATTCTATCTTATGTGGGACCTCTGGGAATGGCATAGCATGCAATAAATTTTTGAAACATTTCATTTCCATCTTTGGTAAATTTAATCCAACTATTTATACACTAGAGATAACTGCCTCATCCGAGTGTATCACTAATTGTTGTGGCCATAACACCCCCCATAATTTTCTCAAAAATTAAAGGGATCCCCTTATTAATTTTGGTATATCACCTTGATTTGTTTTTTGTTCTATATTTCTAGTTGTTTTTTTATGTCTTGTTTGTTCTTTTCATGTTCTCATCATTTTCATCTTGATATGATTGGTTTGGTTTGATTTTATTATATAATAATGTAAATATTTTATCATTTAGGTGATTGGATTGGTTTTTCATTGGACATTATTAAATCACAACATCTTGGTTAGTTATTGGAAATAGTTTTAATATGAATTCCTCACATTCACTTTGTTCTAAAACAAAATTATGAAGAGTATTTCTATCATTCAATAATTAACATGTGATTCTAAAATATGCTTTATTGGTTGATTAAAATTTGTCAACAATTGTTTTTTTATTAAAACTTATAGTTTTCATAATATCCTCAATTTCAAAACATAATGTTGAGTTAAGTTATACATTTATTCTTTATCTAGAAGGTTTAATATAAATCTAATTTGATTTTATTAATTTTGGTTAATTAGGATTTGGAGATCTTGTAGTTCATCTTTTAATAGAGTTGTGTTATTAATTTAATTTCTTTTTTTTTACAAGTGTCAATTATAGATATGCAATTCAACTTCATTTTCCAAATATATCTTTCAGTTGGGATTTTTCATCTGTAAAAGACATAATACTTGGGCAAGAAAAAAATGAAAGTTCACATCATTTTTAGGAGGAAATTTTACATTCTTATTCCTAAATAAAAAATGAAGAATCTATTCAAATGGTTGAAAAAACACTTCCCAAATGGGTCGATTTACTTAACGGCGAAGAGATTTCCTCCAAAAGTGAACATATTGGGAGAAATAATGATCAGAGTGACATGGATTTTCCTAGATTCGAAACAAATGAATCTTCAAGAGTAAATTTTGTATATTCAATCCCGACAAAATGGTGAAGAATTTGAGTAAAATGTTGAAAGCCACTTCCAAAACAGACTCTTTTATGTAACCTCCAAAGGATGTGCTTAGGAGGCTAACTACAAACTTATATTTTGAGAAAACTAAGAGGAATATGGAGAAACAGTTGAAAACCCACTTCATAAACAAGGTCAAGTACCTGATGCTAAAAAGATTTTCCCATAAAATTGTTTGGGATACATATTATTAGGAAGGAGGAAAACCATATTTGTCATTATGCTAGTTCATAGGAAGCATTTTTGCAGGTCGATTTTCAGGAGATCAATGACGAATGTCTTCAAACGGCTGAAAACCCACCTCATAAACAGGCCCATTTACCTTATAGTATTATTATTTTCCAAGCGGTTGAACCTTTTTGGAGATATTATATGTTTTATGGGCGGGTTCTGTCCAAAATTAGAATTTTGCAAATTTTGTAGTTGATTTTGTTTTGAATTATGTAGCTGACTCTTGAGCAAGTTTTGACCAACTCAAGAGGGATTGGACCTACTTGGAAAATACTCTATAAAACTGTAATTATTCATTTTTAATGGTGGTTCCAGATATGAAACTGGAGAGGATTGTATGACAACATTTGGAGCTAGTAATAATAAGTTTTCATTTCATTACACTATTGTATTTGATTTGTAGACTTATTTATTTGATCATTGTTTTTTTCATTTTGGTTTGAATTATGTTTCATTAGTGTATTGACAATTGATATAAGCACTATTGTTGATCTCACGTTTTTTATGTTGGTCAATTATTTTTTTAAATCTATCTTTGCAGGGATGAACATGATTTGAACCAAGATTGATTATGATTTCATGAAGATTAGTCTGTAGTGATTAATAACTGTTTATGAATCACTTTAAAACTTTTCTTGATTTCCGTTTATATTGGATTAAAATGAAATATTTCATTAGTTCAATATAAATCTCACCATGAATTCATTTTACATGATTGTATTTGGGTATATAAATGAGTTTTTTTATAACTATTTATCAAAATTATCTCATTGTGTATTTGCTTGAACAACCTATAAATCCTTGAACTATTTTGATGATTTGTATATCCATCCTAACCCCAATTAAAATTATAGTCCTTCCCTCTTCTTATTAGATATTATTTCTCTTGATTAGGAGTAATGTTATCCTTCTCCTTATTAATATATGGTTTTTTTTTTTTTTTAACTTGCACCATAGATTAAAGTTGCATTTTCATTTAAGTCCATAAAGTCTCATTTCATAGGAGAGAAATCTAGTGTTGCATAGTTGATCCCTTATGTCAGCCTTAGGGTTACTTTCTTGCAAGCATGCTACAAGATAGTAATCCGTTTCCTTCTGTCTGTTGATAAAAGAAGTAAAAATACATATTAGTGGATAAAAGATTGTGTATATATAAAATAGTCCAGATTAGATTAGCATTAGATTAGTCTAGTCTTAGGACAAGGGTAACTGGAGACCCATAGAACCAGTCATAATCATCATTTCAATGGATAAGGTTCTAATTGGGACTCTGGCCGAGTGATATCCATATGATGTTAAACATGGTATTGTTTTACCATCAACAATATTGTGGTTAAAAAGTATTAAAAATATATATCACTGATTCACCCCCGTCTGAGTAATCCAACACAATAATAGATTGCAAATACCCAATTCGATTGAGTTGAAAACTCTCATCATGTACAAATTTCATAAGAGATCCTATGTGGGTCATCCTCGTTATGCAAATATGATAAAAACAGTAAGGAAATTATACTATTGGCTAGGGATGAAAAATGATATAGTTGAATAAATTTCCAAATTCTTGGAATGCCAACAAATCAAGGTTGAGCGCGAAGATCAAGTAGGTTTGGTACAACGAATGAAAATTTAGAATGGAAATGGGAGATTATCTCCATGGACTTCATCATCAGATTACCAAGAACAACAAGACAACATGGTACAATCATGGTGGTTTTGGGCAAGTTGAGTAAGGTATCTCACTTTATTCCAGTCAAGGCCACCTACAAGATAATATATGTTGTTGATATTTTTATAAGATAAATTTCCAGGTTGCATGGCATGCCCAAGACAATTATTTCATATCAGGATGCGAAATTCACTTCGAATTTTCAGAAATGTCTATTCACATTCTTTGGAACACAACTAGATTTCAACACTTCTTATCATCCTCAAACATATGGAAAACCTAAGAGAATAAACAAAGTCCTTGAAGATATGTTGAGGATATTTGTTATGCATGAACCTAAGAAATGGGAGAAATATATTCCGTTAGTATAATTTGCATATAATAATGGCTATCAAGAATCATAAAAAATGAGCCATTTTGAGGCTTTGTATGGAAGAAAATGTATAATTTTAATCACCTAGGATAATCCAGTGCACATAACTTCACTCAGACATAATATGTTGATGGAGATGGAGAAGGAAGTGGTCAGAACTAAGAAGAACATGAAAATTGACTCATAAAGAGTTAAAAGTAAGAGATCATGTGTATATTATAGTCAATCCTAAGAGAATATCTCTAAGAGTGGGGACTTGTTCCAAGTTGACACCCGATATGGATTATTTTCAGAACGAAATGAAAGAAGAGATATTACAATGAAACACTCATGAAAGTTTCTAGAAGCAAATAAATACAAAAATACTTGATTTCTATTAATGAAAGAATTCTAAAGAGACTGTAAAAATATAGAGTGGAAGACTCGCTAGAATGGTGGAATTTTTTATCTCTGAGAAGAGATTTGAAGGCTACACTCATTCGCCAGAGGATCATTACAATGAGGCTCTGAAGGCCTTTCTGTGTTAAACAGGAATTCCAAAACCCTAGACATCCAAAAACCTAACCCTAGGAGATGAAACACCAAAAGTCATGTGGGCCCTGTTTGGGTAAGTTAGTACATTAAGTTCTTGGGGTCGTAACTTTTGCATACGATCTTCATTTTAGGCGCATGATAGCCTATTGGAAAGGTATTTTAGAGAACTATGCATTATGTCATCAAAATCTGACTCTGTCTATTTTTTGAATGTGGAACTCCAAAATAACATTATTTAGGGCCCCAAAACGACCCTATAAGTACAACAAGAAGTGTTGACATAAAAACATACAAAATAATTTATTAGAATTAGGTGGGAGACCTCTAGTATCCACCTAGATTATGTGTAGGGATTTAGACATCCCCGGAACTATATAACCCACAATTACAAAGAAGTACAAAAGAACGTGTTGAACTAAAAACTTACAAGAGGAGCCAGTTGGAACAGGTGGGTGGCCACCAATATCCACCTGGATCAATCCTCCCTCCTTAGGAAGAAATGGTATCCATTGTGTTGAGTGCCCAGGGAAGAGGGGAAATCATTTTATGAATCTGAATCTTGGTGAGTTGCATGCTTTATTGGATAAGTTGTGATTCTTGGTATGTGGAAGATTTTCCAAAACTGGTTGTTGGTGGGGTTAAATATGCCACACTAACATGTTGTCTCTCGGTTTGATGGTGCATTTTGTAGGCACTATTGTAGGTGAATAAACAATATCTTCTTTATGTTTGAAAATATTTTTTTGTTGGATAGAAGGTGTTGAGGGTGTAGTGGTTGTAGCGGTCTTATGTGCATCCTTTGAAGAGACTATGAAGAGGATGAATTTTGTAGTATGAGAGATTACCTTGTGGCACTTTTTTGGTGGAGCAGTAGTCAGAACTACCTATGGTATCCTATAGAGATGACCTCCCAAGGTAATAATGAAACTACAATATCTATACTCATAGACATCATGCTGTCTCCACATATATGGTTGGCCCAAAAAGACATCACAAACATCAAGAGGGGTAACATCACACACTACCTCATCCTTGAAGGGTTGTATTCCATAGGACAAATGACATTGTTGGATGACATGGATATCTCATACTTCATGAAGCCACCCAATGTTGTATGGTTTTAGGTGTGGTGTTGTCGACAACCCCAACTATTTAAAAGCCTTAGTTGAGATGAGGTTCTTCTGGCTTTCGTTATCAACAATGAAATGCAATGGGGTCCCCTTCACCCACATGTATGAATGGAAGAGACACCTCCCTTCTTCGAGAACGACTGATTCTTCTGGTTGAATTGTTGTGGTCATGATAGTAGCAGTGGGGTATGCGTCGATGATCTGTCTATTTTCAATATTTTTTGGATCATATTTCAAATTAGGGTTCAACTCTATGTCTTTGAAGGACATTCATCAGTGTTGTGCCAGGGGATTTTGTGGAAGTCACACCACTTCCCATTATCATTATTCTTGTTTCCTTTACCCTTCTTGTCCCATGTATTGGACTGGTTGTCTGAAGGTTGTTGGTTAGGGTCGTCCTCACCATGCTTTGGTTGTTGCAGATTTGTAGACCCGAATTCCCATTTGTTCTGGTGCCTAAATTTATGCTTGATTTAGGAAGATCCTAATGATTATATCTTTAGCAAATCCATTTTGGTTTGGGTGTACATATGCATATCCCCACGATATTTTAGAACCAGATGTTGCTCGAAGTATTTGATATCTATCTTGGTGCGCAATATATGGAAAGTATTTGTGAACTCTAGCATTGTTTCACTCTTCTCTTACCGTAGTGTGGCCCATCTCATGTACTAGTCTTCATAATTATCAAATGGATAATAATTTTCTTTGACCACATCCACAAAAAAATCCCAAGTGGGCTCATGTTAGAAAAACAAGATCGTGGAGCAATAAAATAAAAAAGCTACGGAAAAAAAACACAGAAGATACACAATAAAATAGAGACATAGATATACGTGGTTCACCCAGTGTGGGCTACGTCGACTAGAAAAATTCACAGGTCCTTCCTTTATTATTATCTAGCAAAATGAAGGGATACAACCTACAACATACTCGCTGTAACTTCCTCTTCTTTCTCTCATAGTCTCCTCACTCGAAAAAAAATATTCGCAATAAATTCATAGTCGCAATACATTTCCCTCATAAAAGAGGGTTTCCTTATAGGGAAAAAAACCCTAACATAACTTCTACTGTCATATCTATGACCTTATAATGAACGATCCAAATTTACTATGAAATTACAATATACATTTACAAGGCAATTTTTCCTTCGGGGGCTCACTTTCCCTCGGACCCCGCAGGGGGGATAACCCCCCCCTACACTCCCCTGCATGGAGGAGTGTACAATATTTTGGGGTGTAAAGTATTCATGGGGTATAAACATGGCTAAAAATAAAGACCTATGAATCAGGAAGATAATCAGACTCCACAACCAACAATCTCCCACTTGGATACAGATCTCAAGAACTCCACCGTTGTTGTATCTACTGAACTATGATCCTTCTTGGACATGGAAAATTTCTCATATTCACCTTCATTATTGAAGACCAACTAAAACTGAGGAGGAACTCAGTTTCTACCTGGTTACTCCCTTTGTTAACATGTCTGCAGGATTCTGGATAATGCGTATCTTTTCCAACTTCAAATGTCCATCTTCCAAGACAGATCATATGAAATGGTACCTGAGATGTATATGCGTAGTATTCGAATGGAAGCCTGATTTCTTTGCAAGATGAATTGAACTCTCACTGTCATAGTACAACCTTCTATTCTCTTTCTTCTTTCCCAATTCCTCCATAAACCTCTGTAAAAAAATCATTTCTTTACTAGACTTTGTAGCAACAACATACTATGCCTCTGTCATTGAAAGTGCAACAAACTTTTACGGTTTCTAAATCCAAATTATTGTTGTTCCACCTACAGTAAAAACATACTCTGTGGTGCTCCTCCTACTATCTTTATCACCTGCCATATCGGAATCAACATATCCCTGTAGAACAATGTTTGAACCTTCAAAACATAATGCATGAGTAGTGGTACCTCTCAAATACCTAAGAATCCACTTTACTACATCCCAATGTTCTCTACCTGTATTTTTCATATACCTACTCACAACTGCCACTGCATGTGCAATATCTGGTCTTGTGAAAACCATCCCATACAACACGCTGCCAAATGTTGATGAATAAGGGATCTTCAACATGTATTCTATCTCCTCCTATTTCTTGGGACATATTTACTTAGTTAATTTTATATGTGTAACGTCCCCTACCACCAACAGGTCGGGAAACGTTACCAACAAAACCTTAACTTAGCCTTTAAAGCTCTGATACCAATTTGTAACCTCCTTGGCCATCAACCCCAGTGTCGAGCAATGCTATTATGCGGAAAATTCCCATAAATTTATATATAACATTCATATTAAATCAAATTAACTCATTTATCATAGAGTTACTACCATCATACATATTTAAACATAATTAACAATAAATATCATTTCAATAGAATACATGATAATATTACAAGCATCACAAACATGCATTTTAATTGAAATTAAACACATAATGATACTTATCTTTGAAACTATAGTAACTCCACCAACTATGTGCACACCTTCCATGAACCTACCAGACTTATACCATGCTTCTCATCACGCTTTGCAGTGGGTCACCACCGACGTGGGACTAAGCTCCACCCAAGGCAAGGGAATCCTAGACTAGGTTGACGTTACAGGAAAATAACACAGTGCAGGTGGAAGGATTCTCTCCAGGAGCCTTCTTACACCCACTACTCATGGAATCTCATTTCCCACATGCTTGTTCCACTCGAGAGTATACACCTTCACAAGCATAATCCATCGATGCTTCACCTCCCTCTCTAGGTCTCAGCAACAGGTCGAATCAAGAATTCTCAGAGCTACGTAGCTGGTACTGGACTCTCTCTGGGAGAAACCCACTTCCAAGAAGACTCTCTCACATGGAGAGAGATGCTCACAGGCCTGACAACTTACCTCTTCTACCATGGGCCTGACAACCTGCTTCTTCAGCACACTCCTTGACTCAACTCCAGCCAGGTGAGGACAAAAACAACGGCTCAACACTCATTCCCATAGGGATAACAGTGGAAACAACAGATGGGCATGACACTATAGGCAGAAACAAACCATGATAAAACATGGCATGAATAAGGTGATTACCCATGTGTCAGTTTCATCAGAAGACATAGAATGGCTCACAGATTACCGGTTTCAAGATGCGTCACTATGCAGAGGTCGAACAAGTTAGACAATGGATTAGTCCACGGGTTTTTCCCACTATTTTTCAAGGTCTGCGACTAGAGAAAAAAACACAAAGGTCGATTCTCCTGGTTTTAAGTTCTGACTGTGGATAGAAGAATGGACAGGATGAACCACTAACTCAGAAAGAGGATGGAAGAATGACTCACAGGTTACTCATTCCAGGATTCCTGGTGGATGTCCCTGTTCATGGTTAGAGATTGGTTGGAGAATCGCCAGACTCAATAGAACGAACCCCTACATGGCTCAACTCATCAGTTTTTAATGCATGTGCCTAGGTTGACACTTGTCTTCCTAGAGCTGCATGCACTACATTTTCATTCGTTCCCCTTTCCTAGGAACTTAGGACAACACTCATCAATTGTCCACCTTAGCCTTTAGGAAATAATAATAAATTATTATCCCCTTTAGAGGTAAGCCCCCTAGCTTAGCCCCTAGGCCCACACACATAGCCTCCTCCCTTACCTAACCTTGTGGAAGCTTAGTCCCTGATCACTCTTTCTTCATGGTCGGTCTTCACGTAGTGATGTTTATATTTTATTAATGATCTACATAATTACATATACAAAATCAGGCTCCTGGCCTTTAACACCTAGGCTCTCCGACCTAATAAACGCATAATCCCACCATCTTATATACACTTGTCTCACCAGCCTATAAACATAGTTACAATTCATAATTACAATAGGGAATCATCCTTGGGGATACTGCAATCCCATCCCCTTATTTTTGCACTGTCCTTATTGCAACTCTTTACACATCATCAACAAGATTTCCAAAATCTTCAAAAAGATGTTGGTATTCTTCCTGCATAACATCCTCATGCTCCCATGTTGCATCCTTAGAACTATACTAGGTCCATTGGACCTTTACAATCCCTATGGCTCGATTTCAAAGTTGTTTTCTCTTTTGGTCCAATATGCGCACCAGATGCACTTGAAAGACGCCTTCTTTCTATATCTGAATCACATTCCAATCAATAACATGATTAGTATCAGGTATATATTTCTTAAGCAATGAAACATGAAACACATTATGTATAGTCATGGATGCAGGTAATGCAATAATTTATGCAATCTATATATATGTATATACAAGAAATTCTAATAACATTATAACCTGTATACAAAATACACAACATACAATAAATAAAGAATTGTACTTATCTTTTGATTTGAGAAGACCTTCCACCCTTGAGCAGGGCTATGAATCCATTGGGGCAATGGCTTCCCAAGATAGCCATGGTCCACAATCCATATCCACATGTTCTAGGCCAAGGTACGAAACCTCAACAACACTCCAACCAACGGTATCTCATTCCCCACATGCCTGTCCCACCCCAGGAGTGTACACCTTCACTGTCACTTAGTCCATCAACTACTACACCTCCCTTTGCTTAGGCTTCAACAATAGGCTGGATCAGGAAGTCTCAGAGCACCGTGGCTCCTGGAGTTCCAAATGCCCTCAAAGGTTTCCAATCAGCAGCTTCCTCGAGATACTCTTTGTAGTCAACATTATAACTTTAATCAACATCATCTCATCTACATCACCCACATGCAGTTATCATGAGAAACATAAAATAATTCATTTAGGAACTCCAACTTAGTTCAAAAAGGAATAAAACTTTTTCCCAAAAAAAGGAAATTCAATTTCATAATTCATCTTGGTTGTTGCCATATTATGAATGAAACCATCCTTGTGGTTTTCCACAGGCACAAAAATGCATACCATTTTCCTTGTAATGCTTCCTCTTGCATACAGCCAAAAAATTGTCAGTATTTGTTGTACATCATAATTCAATATGTACAATACCTTATGCAATGAGCTTAGAATTGCCTGCACCTAGAAATTCAATCACAATTACCAAAAAACTTAACCAAATAGAATGACCCATCATTCGATGCATATGCATGTTCATAATTAATAACAGTAAGTTTATTATTTCAATTTTCTGAACATAAAATTTTATGTAGTCTCTATTCCTATGACTACTTGGCTTACAACTTTCCTGTTCCAATGTTTAACAGTTCCTGAAATGTTATCAACTTCATGAGTTATCAACATTTCAGCCATTAGTATAATTATTTTCATGTAATAATATATATGCATGTACTTACAAACACTTTCAATCAATGCATTTATTATACAATTCTATCACTTACTATGCATGAGTACAATTCTCAATGGATAATTAATCAATGCACCTTGCATTGAATTACATAATGCTCTTTATCTTAGTCATGTATCAAACCATCCGTGAGTTGGAATTCAGGCCAATTTGTTGACACAGTATCCACACACCTCCTATTGTCTTCCCAATTAATTGGATGCCTTCGTTTTCGACCTGAACACTACACCAAGAATATAATTTTGTGGTGTTCATTAGTGTTAGCAAAAAGGTTACAACCCAAGTTTTATTTAAATGTAGGAAGATTTTAATACCAGTGTGGCTCATAAACTTTCCATATCCATACCTTGCCATATACAACCAGTTCCTGGTCTCATACATGACAATCTTATTGGCATTTATTCCTATAACCAATTATTAATTTTAATTATTTGGTTATTACCCCATAACCAAATTAACATGACATTATACTATGTCAGTGTGTGCATTCATAAGCTAAAAATATTTAAATTAATACAGGCCTCTAGCCTTTACCACATCCAGTGGTATGCATTCAATAATATAATCATGTGATTTTATAAAATAACTCTAGCTGAGGAAATTCTTACCTAAATTTCCTTTCAGCAATTATGCAAAAAGAGTAATACAAACTCATTCCTGCATGATTGTCATTAATAAATTTTATACTACCTGTAATTCTGATGGTAGTAGAAGCCTTCAATGCTTATTTTATCAAACTTATAACCAACACTTAAACTCTTTTTTTCTTCACTCCTTATGCAACAACATCACCAACAACACTTGCAAACATGCAAGCATTCTTTCCTCTGGCTGACCCAACAAGCCATAACATACTTGCTGCCACAAAAATTGTAGCAACTTCTTTCCCATGTGCAACTTTTCCTTGTTGATCCCAGAAGTATTCAATTCTTCATGTATTCCTGAGTCTTCTTGTTCTCTCATTGTAGTCACTGTAAATGACTATTTCTTCCCTGAGCACTTTTGACGTAGTGCACCTACATCAACAGGGTCTGCTGACCTCCCAGTCAAAGGATCTTTCAATATTCTAAGTCAAATTAACTCTTCGGGATCATGATTGAACCCAAAACAATTATACACAAGCCCCCTTTTCTCCTGTGTGCAAGTCTTGAAAAACCAACGGGATTATTCCTGAGCACCTCCAAAACTCCAAGTTTCAGGTTCTAGCCCCTTTTTAATTAGCCATTTCCTTCATAATATTGTGGGCTATGACCTCACATAAGTGTGTGATTGTGGGCATGGGAAAGAGTGGTCTTAGACCAACCTGTTTTTTTCCCCGCAATTCACCTCCAACTGCCACATATCACTTTTTTAAAACCATGGTATAAATTGTGGCCCGCTCCCATATTTTTAACATTCAAGCAAGTTCTAGCCCCACAATTCTTCCCGACCGTCGATCTCTTGCTTTCGATGATGATCTGTGATCAACAAATGCTATCTACCCTTTACCTACCTCTGGCCAACTATCCAATCAATGACCTTTTCTCCTTTCACATGCGATATCAGATCTCTGCAATATGTCAACACGTAGCTCCCTTCCAAACCAATAGCTACGATTGGTTCTGGCTCTCCGACCCTCTGAAGTTTCAACTCTCAACTATTTTCTTTTCCCCTATGGAAATCTTTTAGAATGGAAGATATAATGACACCTGTCCTAAAAAATCAGACGGTTCTTTTGAACTACAGCTCTATGACCTTCGAGATATCTCATTTCTTCACACACACAAATCTCCAGAGTGAATTTCCCCATAGTGGCATATCTTTTTCCACGCGTCCTCTCCAAATCCACGACCTTGCTTCTCTTTGGAACTTCGACTCTTTCCGACCAAGACCAGATCAATGATCCTTTTACCTCCTCCTCTATCATCAATCAAGATCTCCTTCAGGACTTCGACTCTTTCATGCTCTCCTTTCCTCCAGAGTGGTCCATACTCAAAGTTCCAGATCTGGCGCCACACATCCACTTTCAGGTCAACGACCAAGATTTACTTCGGTTGTTTCTCCTCCTCCTGTCCACAAACTTTTGAAGTTGTGGATATTACACCACCTATCCTCCTTAATGATGTATGGTCACAAATCACTTCGGGACTTCAAGACTTTGGCAAATCCACTTCTCATGTGCACACTAGGGTTAAGTTTCATGCACTTACCTCTGAATCCAACGGTTGTTGGTCCTTCAAACTCAGACCTAATGGATGGGATCCATTCCTCTCCTCCGTGCTTCCTTTGTTTTGTTGGAAATTGATCTAATGGACCAAGATCCTCCTCACAACTGATATGATGGCTATTGTCTCTTCTCCTCCTATTCTTTTGACTTATTCCACCTTGGAAGATTTTTCAATGTTCAAAGGACTTAGCCTTTGACCTTTCTCCCATGATTCCACCTCTTGGATATCATCTTCTCTCTCATAATAATTATCTCTTATGATCTTTAGGACTTATAATGAGTCTACCCCCCATGCACTCCATGTGTTATATCTTCTGATATTTTTGATTTACTCAGTCTCCTAAGGGTCTCGACCCTTATATTTCCTTTTAAAGGAAAAATTCATGCCCTCCTATCAACCTTTTGCTCAAAGCACACCTTGCTAAGTGTTTTCTATAGAGTGTTCAAAAACTATGTGAGTATCTTCCTATGATACTCTTCTCTCTGAACTTGATAAAGATTTCTCTCTGTGCACACTTGCACTCACTCGATGCCCACCTGGTAGAGCCCTACAGATTTATCAATGACTCTTTCTGTCTCTGAACTCAACACAGAGTTCTTCCTATGCACTCCTTGCACCGTTGCTGATGAAGGTTCAACGATATCTCTCCTAAGATTCTCTAAGTTTAACTTACCTCTATCAAGGCACTCATTATGGACAATGTGCACTGCTTGCACTCGAAAACCCAAAGAAGAGAAACAATTGAAACTTATTCAATACTTGACCAGTTTACGCATTCACACCAATCTGATTTAAGAAAACATTCATATTTAATTTTCTTTCCAAGGTCTTCTATTCTCTATAATCATCTTTGGGCACTAGATCCTTTCTCTCAGTCCCCAATCCATGTGATCATGGGCCATGACTAGGTGCTAGATAATTAGGTGCTTACTCCGGCCTTCGGCTTCGTAAGATTTCAAATCACTACACAACAATCTCTTGGAGTTCTAGATTACCGAACTTGCGAAGTAGGGCAGATCAACCATTGACGTCTACTCATCATCCGATAGCTGACACTTACTATGGAACCTCAGGCATCTGAGTTCCAGAACTTCAAAGCTTCGGGACTTCATAGGATTTCACATCTGCACATCTAAACTATTAATCTCCAAACATTCCCAATCACCTTTGGTAACGTCATTACATAACATCACTTAACATTTTCCAATTGCAGGGGCATGCAACGGTGGTTTGGAGTAACCTGTCTTTCATCCTAAAATTATTTGATGCTAACATGTAACGCCTTGGTGAAACCATGGTTTGGATTGCATTACCACCTTGGATAATTAACTTTTGTGAAAATTGGGTCCCCGAAATGACTTATGGTCATTGATCTTGATGTATCATGATCAATGCCACTGTGGGTCCCCCAAACTTTAACTATGTTACGTAACCTCGGGAACCATTAACCCTGATCATACAGGATGCCACATGGTGGAATAATAAAGCTTGAATCGTGGCCCAATCAGATGGGTGTCACATGTCACATTCCATATGGAATTTCAAACATCCATGGGTTCATAACCGATTGACATGTGGAACACATCCCATGTGTCCACGTCACCTCTAGGTGATGTCATCATGACTCACCACTTCAACTCTTCAGGCTTTGGAGCTTCAGACTTATCTCTTATCTTTCATCAACTTCACCAAAGTAGTGAAGTCCAAAGGGCTTCCAGGTTAACCCTTTTGCACCTTCCCCAGATCTGACGGTCGTAAGGGATTTCCCTTCCTTCCAAAGAGATCTGACGGTGCATAACAAACTCTATTACTCTGCAGATTTCCAAAGAAATTCACGTCTAACTTCCTTGTAACATTACCATATCAGACAATCCTCAAGGATTATCCTTCTCCTAAACAGATCCTAAGGTCCACATTACTCTGCGACCCAACACCACTTATGTCATGGTTTTACGACACTGTTACTCCTCCTGAGCTTCATAACAAAGCCAAGGTAACCTATTGGCACTCAAGAACATTTTGAGGTTTGAAATTGATCCTCTAGACACAATTTTCTCTTGAAACCTTGGGTCCAATGAACACTTATCCAACCCATTCAGTCTCAGTGTTTGAAACCATGGGTCTGAACTCGAATTTTGTCTACTTCGACAACAATTATTTCCAAACTTTTTGCTTCATTTTCCACTAACATGGCCCATACAAGCTCAATGTTGAAATCCTTGGCTCTAATACCAATTTGTAACATCCCAACCACCAATAGGATGGGAAAGATTACCAACACAACCTTAACTTATCCTTTAAAGCTGTGATACCAATTTGTAACATCCCCGACCATCAACCCCACTGTCGGGCAATGCTACTATGGGGAACATTCCCATAAATTTATATATAACATGCATATTAAATCAAATTAACTCATTTAACATAGATTTACTACCATCATACAGACTTAAACAAAAATAGCAATAAATATCACTACAACGGAATACATGATAATATTACAAGCATCACAGACATGCATTTTAATTGAAATTAAACACATAATGATACTTATATTTGAAATTGTAGTAACTCCACCAAATATGTGCATACCTTCCACAAACCTCCTAGTATTAGACCACACTGCTCATCACTCTCAGTAGTGGGTCACCCCCGAGTTGGGGCTAAGCTCCACTCAAGGCAAGGGAATCCTAGACTAGGCTGAGGTTACAAGAAACTTGCACAGTGAAACCAAAAGGATTCTCTCCAGGAGCCTTATTACACCCACTACTCATGGACTCTCATTCTACACATGCATGTTCCACCCATCAGTATACACCTTCACAAGAACATTCCATTGGTGCTTCACCTCCCTCTCTGGGCCTCAACAATAGGTGATTAGAAAGGCTATTGTTCTATGTATAGCAAGAAAATTGATGTGCAATCGTCTGGTTCTTCTCCTTTACTAGTTAATCTCACCTCTTATTCTAATGACTTTTCTACCCTGTGAGTAGGTAGTTCGAAAGATTAGTCATTAATCAAAGTTTTTGGTAACTAAAGGGTTGAGTTTCGATTAACATTTGTTTTTTATATATGCTCCATCACTGCTTTGTGTGATGTATGAATGTAACCCATCTCATGGCGATCACAATACTATCCTTTCCTACGAAGTAACCACCCTTCACTGATTCTCTTCGTTGATGTTCTATAAGTAGTTTACCAGGTGGTTCAGTTTGCTTGAGTTCAGGGATATCCCCGTCGTATTGTTAGTTGTTTTGTTGGTAGTAACTATCCTCAAACTTCTCCTTATGCTTAGTCTGGTACGTTTTTTCTTTGAATTTGTTCATGACATATCAAATGCTGAAACACCCAAGGATGAAACCTTCTAGGGACATTTTAGTAACCCTAAAATTTCATACCTATAGTGTCCTGTGTGAGTGACAACGTATAGTCATCCTCTGTGTTTTCTATCAAATTTATCTTTCCAAAACTATGAGGGTTCATTTATCGGTTCTACCTCGAATTTTATCATTTATATTTGAACTTTTAGATAGGGGTTCATGGCATACCACTCGTCTAAGAATCCCACTTGGTCCAATCTTTATCTATGGTCATCCCTAAGATTTTCGAAGGACAAAATTTGTGGTTAAAGGTTGCATCTATATCCTTTATGTTTTGATTAGGTCAAGAGTTTTTGAGTCGAATCTGAACCCATTGTAAAATATTGCATCTTCGAAAATAGGAGTTATAAAGTCCTCGTTCAATCATGTGACTGTGATAAGGTTTTTATTGTCGTTGGGTAATTTTAATAAACTAGATCGAATTACCTTTCTCAAACTTGTGTGGAGAATGTTATAGTTCTAAGACTTCCGCTGCGTGATTATTCCATAAATTGAGCTGACTTAAAGGATCTACCATACTCTTTGTTCTGCAAATTTTGTGATTTACTTATCTATAGTCCGAATTGGTAATTCCATGGGACGTACTTCATACTGTGCAGACTTACAGTCATGTTTATGCATTGTATCTTACATATCTAATAATGTTCTATCTGTTTGTTATCTTATGAATGATTGATTTAATTTTATTCGGTTACAAGACTAATGTTGAGACCCCTGTTTCCATTTTGAGGGTAGCCATTAGTCGTTTCAAGGTCCACTCCTCCCCTTCCGCTTATGGATAGTTTTCTCGGCGACGCAAAAGGGAATGGACCCGCCCCAACATCAATCTAAGTGTTTAATCATGTATTAAATATGCAATGTTTAATTTTTGTGAATTCGTCCTGAACATTACTCTATCTTTGATATTTAATTTTTCTTATTTATTGCATAACTTTGTTATTGATATTCTTGGTCTTCCCTTGCAGGAATTAATAGCTCCGTGGCTTGGGGATTGACGAGGACACCTCACTCTAAAGGTATTCGAGTTCCAACTTACAGCGGTAAAAAAAATAATAACCATCTAGGTTTTGTTTAAAGTGATTCAGGCTCCACTCTGGGATACTATTATCATGATAGTTTTATACAATACTCATATAGTAAACTAGTTACTTGTATATTCAATCCATAAAGGAAAATACAGAGGGGAAACCCTGTATTGAATACGATTTCACTATTTAATAGTTACGGTTGCATATATTATATAGAATTTGAAGACTCGTTTTAAGTGTGGTACCGATTATGGTAGCATGTTTTTATGTATTTATATCATTGGACATTTTCTTCTGAGATTACTAAAAGGAAAAGGAATGTAATCCTTCTACTACATTTAATATAGTCAAATTCGATGGAAAATACTTGGAATATTCAATAAATAGCTTTCTGTGTATTAGGTGTTCATAGAGAATGGAAGATCCGCATAGGTAGAAACACACACACACACACACACACACACACACACACACACACACACACACACATATAGATATAGATATAGATATATATCGATTCTTATATTTACTCAAAATTTTGTTTGGTAATTGTACAATTTAAATATTCATCAAGTGAATATCTATACATACAAATATATCTACAGATATGGTATAGGATTATACTTATCATGGTAATAATTATGTTTTGTGTAGATTTATTGTAACCTATAAACGCATACACTGATATTTCCTGTAGATATACACTTAAGAATATTCAACCTGTAGCAATATGTAATAAAGTTTAACCATGTTTTTACTTGAATATACATTCATACTTATGCCAAATCTTCTTAATATCAACAACAAAATTGAATTGATGTTTTTTTTCCTATTGAGAAATTTATAAGGTACATCATTTGAATAGTAAACTTCTACACATTAACCAACAACTAACACACACAACATATTTCTTAACTCTGCTTAATAATTAAATTCAACTGTAAAGGCTTATTCTATAATTCACTTCATTATACCAGCCATTAACTAATAAAACAATTCAACAAGGAATAGGTAGATGTACATATATGAACAAAGTTTTGGGATAGAAAATGGAATAGCCAAGTTCCAACCAACCATAAAATGAAACAACCAATCTACTTGCTCTGTTCATGCCCTAACCTGACCATGAATCCATGAGGGTGAACCCCGAAGCTCCTATGTCACTATAGTTCTCTTTCAAATCAAAAATATTCCTTGCCTCACACTCATAAAACAATGCTCATAACAACAAGTGATATCCTTTTCCCCCAGCATACTAGGCAATGTCCTGCCTCCTCCCATATGCTCTATATGGAAAATCCTCTTGTGCCTAGGTCTTTTCCCCCTTTGAGAATTTTTGTAGATTTACATATCCCTGATTTTCAGAGGCTGCCAATGGCCAAATTCCTCAATTTCCACTTGTAAAATCCATCCCTGAGGTAGTGTTGACGGGCGAAATCGACCGTCCTTCAACTGAGAGAGTGGAACCGATTTGGGGTTGTCTAATAACCCAAGCCGTTTGGGATGAACCACCCTGATGGGTTTAACAGCTCCGTTAGTCGATCTAAGGTCCTAAGAAAACAAAAGAAAACTAATCTAAACTATACTAACTAAAAATAAATAAAACAAACTAAACTAACTAACAATAAATAAAACAAACTAATATACTAATCTAATTAAAACAAACTACTAAACAAACTAACTAATCTACTATCTCTATATATACAAACTATTAACTAATATAACTTATTCACAAAATGCACAATATTCACAAAATATAGATTTAAATAAAACCTGGAAAACTCATTTGCTTTCTGCCCTAAGACAGAGAAAGATATTTTTTGTTGA
>JZKD02S1973132.1:996049-1012380 GCA_000966675.3 Picea glauca | reverse complement strand
AGATGACTAGAATATGGCTTCTTGTGTACTTTGTCCAAAACTGTTGACTTCAATTCAGCAAAATCTGGTATGTACAACCTGTTTTTGAATCTTCATAGACCATTTATGTCCAAACTTAGATCTTCTCTATCTAAATTTTATGCATTATTTTGTAAATCTTCCACTCTTTTAATGTATTTTTCATCATTAATGCTTGCATCCTTTATCCTTTTCTCAATGTTTCTCTCTGCCCTGGTAATGTGTACCTCAAACAACTCATGACCTCTTCTAGTTAAGGCATCTACCACTTTGTTTTCCTTACCCTTGATGTGTCTTACCTTGAAATGGAATTCGCTCAAGAAGGCCAACCATATTGCTTGCCTTGTGTTAAGATATGGTTGACTAAATAAGAATTTCACACCATTGTTATCAGTTAGCAACACAAATTGTCTACCCATTATATAGTGTCGCCACATTTTTAATGCATGGATGACAACTGTTAATTCCAAGTTGTGAGTGATGTAGTTTCGTTCATTCTCTTTTAATTTTTGAGACTCGTAAAAAATAATGTTCCCTTATTGAGTTAGGACACCTCCAAAACCTTATTTTCTTGCATCCACGCATAATGTGAAGTCTTTATCCGGATCTTATACCCTTAAAATGGGTGTGGTTGTTAACAATTCTTTTAACTTATTAAAACTGTCCTCACACTTATGTGACCAATTAAACTTGGTTCCCTTTTTCTGTAGGGATATTATAGGATGAACAATATTAGAGAATTCTTCTATAAATCTGCGGTAGTACCTGATGATTCCCATGAATGAATGTATATCTGCTACATCCTTAAGGACAAGCCATTCCATGATGGCTCTTATCTTCTTTGTGTCAATTGCAATACCCTCTTCAGATATTACATGTCGTAGGTACTGTATTTTCTTTTTGTAAAAGTCACATTTGTCAAATTTCTCATACAGTTTGTGTTTTCTTAAAGTTTGTAATACTATCCTGAGATGCTCTTTGTGTTCTTCCTCTTTTTTTGAATACACTAGGACATCGTCAATGAATACCAAAACAAACTTATCCAAATATTGGCTGAAAATGCTATTCATTAAGCATATTAATGTTGTTGGTGCATTAGTGAGACCAAACAGTATAAAAACAAATTCATAATGTCCATATATCGTCCTAAACATTGTTTTACTTATGTCTTCATCCTTTATTCTAACCTGGTGATAACCAGATATTAAATCCAACTTAGAAAAAATCTTTACCCCTCCCACTTTATGAGACAAATGATTGATTCTGGGTTGGGGATATTTGTTCTTAATAGCCATTTTGTTTAGTTGTCTATAATCAATACATAACCCTAGAGTTCTATCTTTCTTTTTAACAAATAGTACTGGTGCTCCCCATGATGAGACACTTGGTCTAACGTATTCCTTGTCCAACAGTTCTTGTAGTTGAATTTTTAACTCTGTTAACTTGGGTAAACTCATCCTATATGGTGCCTTAGATATATTGGATGAATCGGGAAACAGATCAATAGAGAAGTCTATCTCTCTTCTTGGGGGAAGTTCAAGTATTTCTTCAACAAACAAATCTCTAAAATCATGTAAGACAGAAATATCTTTGAGTCTAACTTTATTTTATTTTTCCAACATATTTGTCACTTGGATAGCATAAATTTGACAACCTTTACTCTTGCACTTCTTAAATTGCATTGTTGAAATCTGCCTAACTGAGACTGTTTTCCATATTCCTTTTACCATCCTAATGGTGTTGTATTCGTCTTTGTAATTGAGTGATTTTTCATAACATTCCAAAAATGATTTATGCCTCTCTAACCAGTCCATTCCAATAATTATATCTTAAGACCCTAATGACTGAACATTCATATTTATATTTGTGTTTTGACCATTTAAACTGAACTCACAATCAGAAATGAATTAAATTACCTTTCTTTTTGTTCATGTTGCTAGTTGTACTAGCCAATACATTGTATGCCTTACTTTTTTATTTTTATTTGAATCCACTACACCAAGAGAAACATAACTCAAGGTATCTCCTGGATCAATTAAAACAGAAACATTATTATTGTTAACTTTACCTTCAACTTCCACTACAATGGACTAGTGGTCAGCTTGTCGACCATCTACAACTGCATTGATCCTGTGTAAACTTATCCCCACATCTACCACTATAGAGGCCCTTTGCAAGTTGTGAATTGTGGTCCTTGATACATAAGTTAGACATGGGAAGTTCCTCCTTAAGTGGGGTTCTTCACATTCCCATCATTTTAACGGTTCTCTGGGGTTATCCCCAAACTTCTTGGTTCCCAGATTAACTAGTTTACCTCCCCCTTGGTTGTTTTGGTTATTGGAGTGAAAATATTTCCTTGGAAAGTTCTTTGTTGCATTCTCGAAAGGGTTTGGTTGATAGCACTTTTTATGTTGTTTCATTCTATCTTGTTTCTTGTATTTCCAAGCCTTGGGAAGTCTAGGCCATTGTTTGTATTGATCGTAGCACATTCGGGCCTTCCTGAAAACTTTGCTTAAGGACTTGGGGTTTTCAAATTCGATTTTTTCCTTATAGGACTATGGTAAGAAGCTTAGCAACCGCTGAATTTTTACTTTTTCCTCCCAGATATAAGGCACGAACCTTAATAATTCTAGAAATTTGTTTATTAGGTTATCCATATACATTTGACCGAGTCATAGTTCATAAAACTCTTTGGTCTTTATTTCATAGTAACTTTCAGATAAATATTGTTTCTTGAAGTTTGACCATTCCATCTGTTTTTCCTTTAGGCCCTTGGAAAACTTCAGGTCCTGCCACCATATAATTTCTTGTCCTTTTAGGTTATAGATGGACATTCTAACCTTCATGTTGTTGGAATAATTGTAGATCTGGAAATACTTTTTTTATGTCTAGTAACCATGCTTCAGCCTCCTCCCTGGTCCTGGATTCTCTGTCAAAGGTCGACGATTTGATTTTCTTAAAATCGCCTTTGGGGTGGTCCACCTATTTCCTCTTTCTTCCTGTGGTTGTTTTATCTTCTGCTAATGGTGTGCCTTCAAAAGAGGTGTCCCCTTTTTCTCCTTCAGGACCAGAATTTTTGGAGGCTCTTTTGCTAACCTCTTCTTCCTCATTATCGTCTTTTGGGATTTTATTTATTACTATGCTATGCATCAATACTTTATTTATTTCTTTTTGTTCTTGTTGTGCCTTTTTCATATTCTCATTGTCTTCCTTAAAAACCTCTATCTCCACAATAAGGTTTCTCATGGTTTCCAGAACCTAGGTGGTGGAACTTCCTTCACTATTTTGTCCAAGCTCTATAGTAGGTCCTTGCTTGGGATTCTCCTCAATTCTGATCTCCTTCTCATTCTATGTTGCCATTATCACAACGTAAATAAATTTTTTCTATTTGTAACAATAACTATTTTCTTAGTTTTTCATTAAACAGAAAGCATGTGCTAAACAAACATTTTTGGCCCTGCTTAATGTCCAATTGTTGTAACCTTTGATTTGATAGCACATGTAATGTACCCCAAATTTACCGAATAATTATTTTTTGATAGCTACATTAATACTTATTTACTTTGGTATATTTAATCGCTTTAAAATAGTAATTGCTAATAACAAGTGGATGAAATTCTCGCGAAGTCAATATTATTAAATTAATTCGGTACATATCACAAAATTCATCTCAACATACATGAGGTTTATCTATCCATGGAAGAACTATGATTTGGTTATCATCCACCAGTCTATAGGAAATATATCCTAACATTGATTCTACTTTTAACCAAAACTTCATACCCTCCATTACATGTCCAATGGAGGATTACTACTACCTTACCACAACACATTTCATTACAAATGTATTCTTTTCTTATATATACTTTAAAACATATGTATAATACTCATTGAAATATGGTGGATATACACTCCTTACTATAGTATTCTATGAGTATATATATATATGTATTTCCTATGTCTATATTCAGGGACGGTAGTGTATGTCATGGTTCATGATTTATGTTAATAAAGTATTTATCCAAAGTTTTTCCATGCTATCAACTATGAAAATTATACGATCTATTCTCGACTGTTATGCCATTACTCACAGTTTATTTCAAGTGGTTGTTCTTGGAAGTTTGATTTTCGATAAAAACCTTTAACCTGGTAGTTAGAGGGAACTTGAATCATACGTAAGTTATATATAACAGGGTTGGTCGAATGACGAGGTTTAGTGTTAGGATTTGACATCTCCCCTGGCATGAAAAGTCAATACTAGACCTGATGCCCTATCAAGTTTGACCCCACTCCCTTTTTCCAACAAAACCTCTATCCGGCTAAATGACATGGATTTTCACTGAAAGTCTTTAAAGATGGGATAAATTTGAAGTCATACTAGTCCGTAGAAGTCATAATATCTCCAGTTCAGAAGTTATTAGGGATCTGCAAAACTACTTATCCTAGGTTGTCGTGACCAATGTGGATGCGCAATACACATTTATTCACATGGCCATTGTACCCACACCTTCCCTTTCCATTACTATGATATGAGAGGTAACTAAGCCTCAATTTTCTTTCGACTGCTATGCATGTTTTAAAACCTCCCCGCGTTAACCTCTACAAGGGTTTACTCTGTGCATAGAAACTGGAAAGGTGACTAGAAAGGTACATGTTATGTGTACAACAATAAAATGGATGAACGACCATATGGTTCTTCTCCTTTATCAAGTAAGCTCACCTCTTATTCTAACGACTTTGCTACCCTATGAGTAGGTAGTTCAAAAGATCAGTCATTAATGAAAGTTTTTGGTAACTAAAGGGTTGAGTTTCGCTTAACATTTGTTTTCTGGATATGCTCCTTCACTGATCTGTGTGTTGTATGACTATAACCCATCTCATAGTGGTCACAATACTATCATTTCCTACGAAGTATACACCCTTCACTTGTGTTCTTCGTTGAGGTTCTGTAAGTAGTTTACGAGGCAGTTCAGTTTGCTTAAGTTCAGGGATAGCCCTGTCATATTGTTAGTTATTTTGTTGGTAGTAACTATCCTCAGACTTCTCCTTATGCTTAGTCTGGTACATTTTTTGTTTTAAGTCATTCATGGAATATTGAATGCTAAAACACTCGAGGATGAAACCTACTCGGCATCTTTCAGTAACCCTAACATTTCATACCTAGAGTCTCTTGTGTGAGTGATAGTGTATAGTCATCCTCTGTGTGTTCTATCAAATTTATGTTTACAAAACTATGAGGTTTCTTGCCAGCAGGAGGGGACCTTCAATTTTATCGTTTATATTTGATTTTTTAGATAGGGGTTCATGACATACTATTGATATTATGGTAGCTGGAAGAGGTATTTACCTCCACGTGTAAACCTGACGAGAATAGAATATTTTGGGAAGCAATAAGAAACCCTAATTAATTGGTTAATAACCTTAGAAAACAAGTCAGCTCAAGAGAATGACTTGTATTAGCTTATTATCCTCCAAGAAAATAATTTGGCTAAATGGAATGATATATACTAGAGAATTAGTACCCAGAATAAGATGTTGGCCCAGGCAGTCTTCCATAAATAATATAAATATAGGAGGCCAATTTTCATTTTGGCCAGTATTCTCAGAATTGTAGAAGAAACACTTGTGCACACTGTAGTTGGCCAATTTGTGCACAAGTTTTGAGGAGAGATATTGTTGCAGTTGTTGCAACTAGAAGATTTCGGTTTTGGCTTGGAATATCTCTTGGTTATGGTTTGGACTCTCTGATCATCTCTTGTTACTCTTTCTTGGTGCGCTATCCTTGGAGAAAGGTGTGCCAACTTTTTTTGGCTATCCAATCTAGGGTTTACTTCTAGAATGATTCTCTCTCAAGGTTAAGGTTCTCTGGGGTGGCTTTGGCTTATGGTTCAGTGAAAATATTGCTATATTGTCTATGGTTAAATGAGCACATCTATTATATTCTAACAGGTTATGGGCCCACACTATCTTCGAACAGTTTAACAACTAGAAGATAGATTGGGAGGATTTGCTCCGTTGCAGTTGTAGTTGCATCCAATTTCTACTACAACAACGAAACCCTAACCCTCTCGTTGAGGCATCTTAATTGAAGAGATTGACCTAATTCATGGATAAACTAGTGTTCCCTAGCCTAGCGCATCTCTTGGTACTCTCAACAAGATAAGATGTCAAGTTTCAGTTTTTGGTCAAATCTAGGGTTGACCAAGTCAAAGCAGCCATGACTTACTCTATGAAGTCAGAAAACAAGTTAGAAGGGGCTTCTAAATTTAGAGCATGGAAGATGAGGACTGATCTCATCTTTGCCAAGAATAAAGAGTTGGATATCATGAAAGGAAAGATTATGGAACTAGAGTTTGAAGAAGGAAAAGAGAAGGAACTGCAGAACGTTGCAGTTATGGAGAAGTTCAAAGACAATGACACCAATGCCATGAGTATCATATTGGATTCTATAAAATACCACTTGATACCCTATATCTCCTATCTTGATTCGTTTAAGAATATGTACAATGCCCTAACAAAACTCTTCTCAATCAGAAACATTGGACAAGTAATGAGTCTGAAGAATGAGCTCTATGACATGAAGATGAATGATGATGACAACATAACATCATATTTTGTGAGAATCTCTCAGTTAAGAGATCAACTACAATCTATTGAAAAAATAAATTCAGAGAAAGAACTGGTAAATATAGTACTCAACGGTCGTCCCAAGGCATGGGATGCATTTTCCGCAAGAATGAACACAAGGAGGGAGTATCCTACATTTGAAGAACTTTGGACTTGATGTGCACAAGAATAATCAAGAATTAGTGAAAAAGAGAAACCTCAAAAGAAATACGATGATCAAGCCTTCACAACAAGATTCAAGAATTTCAGGAACAAAAGGAATTTTGACTCAAGGAAGAATCCAAATGAAGAGAAAGAAATTTCATAAATACAATGCTTCAACTGTCTAAAATATGGTCACTACAAGAATCATTGTCCCAGTCTACAGAAAAGGAAGGAGACAAAGAGAGCATTATTTGCTGAAGAAAAGGAATCTTCAAAGAAGAATAATCATGATAAAACATACTTCTTCTTCTAAGACAAGGTAACATTACTCCTCATAGTTCTTGTACATACCATGTTTACATAGTTTCTATACATATATTCCATATCTATCTCTTAGAATATAAGATGTTTGAAAGAAACTACACCTATGGAAGATCAACAAAATGAGGACTTGCTACAAGTCAAGAAAAACACATCAAAGGATGAAGTACATCAACAACCCCTGGTAACAATTCATGTGGAAGCTATTAAATAAGTAACAAGTACAAGATAAGCTGAAATCAGAATCAATCTTGAAGAAACCTAGAAGAAGTAAAGATAGAAAGAAGTCAACAATCTAGAGTAAATTGGAGAAAGAATTATGCCAATTTGTAGAAGGCAGTAAGGATGTAGACGAAAGCATGGACTATGTTTTATGGAGGGAGCCGATTATGTATTTCCAAAAGAAGAGAATGCATTCATACATGAAGCAAGGATTAGGAGGGATCTAATACTATGATCCATTGAACATGATGAAGTATATATCCATGGTAGCAACCATGAAAATAAGTGTGTGTTCAGTTTGACTTGAGAATAATCCTTCTTCGAAAATAAGCCTTAAAATATCCCTGGTTGTCCATCCACATCCATGATCCTATGATGAAAGAAATAATTTGGAATCTTCAGGGAATGGAATCTATAGAAAACTCCATGGACCCAAGATCTAAAGAGAAACATGAGGAAGAACATGAAGATTCCAAGAGAGAAGGAAAATCCAGAACAACCAGTCATTGTATCGAGAATCACAAGACTACCAGCATGATCTAAACTCACTAAAGTAAATCAAACAGAGGAACTAATAAATAATAGTGTATGGAAGACTTATGAATGTAAACATTGTGATATCCAAAACTAGAGGTTCTCCTAGATGGAGGGAGAAGACTAAGATGATTGTGTGTTCTAGTAAACCAGACATACCTCTACATGAGCCATTATATCATCTACAATATCCATGCATTGGATTTTACATCAGATGAATGAAAAGACTATTCTCTAGAATAATTCAACAAAGAGATTCCACTACAGAAATATTGTATCCGAATGGTTACTCAGAACTCCAAGATGAAGGATTGCCAATCCATGATAAACTCTCATGATAGAAGAAGAAGTACCACATGGATATGTTCCAGTTTGAGTCTTTCCACGATTTTATGATCTAGCAGAAAATAAAAGAGATGAATTCAACTATGATATACTGTAATGATCAGAGCTATATGAATCCTTTAGAAAACAAGTTTTTCAGAAAGACCGGAGTACATTGAGATCAAGCATTACATTCTATGTGATGAAGTCCAGAAAAGAGAAAGTGGTTCTCCAATATATATCTCCATAGATGAGTAGATAAGTAGAAATTTTGGTAAAGCCTCTATCCAAGATGAAAGAGTTTGCATACTCAAGCTGGAGCTCATGGAGACGACTTCCTTATTGGAAAATGAAGAGATGACTCCCAAGTTGGGAGGGAGCACTGATGTGTTATTGATTTATGGACAATCATTTTTCATTTCGAAAAATGGTCCAATATGAGTGGTTCCTTTCTAGTTCGGAAAATGGTTGAGATCGAATGGTCATTTTCGTATTGAAAACGGTTCGATGGATTGTTGATGTACCATAGAAAGTGATTCCCCTTGTGGACATTATGAGGGAATGGTCTATGATAGTATCTCTTCTTGATGATCACTCTCAGTAGTGATCAAGAATACTGGTCCTCCTCGTCGGACAATCATTCTTTCAAAGTTCATAGTTGTGAGAAGTTTTGAAGAATGGTCAGTTTTGGAGGTTGGTGTAGGAAAGTCATTTCCTTAGGAAATGGTCCGAACAGTCATTCCCTAGGGAAGATTTGTTCTCTCCAAGTTGCACTTTGTTTAGTGCTGGAGGAATGGCCCAGATAAGTGAATGGTCTAGGTTCATCAATCAGGGACATGCATTCCCTAGGGCATGTTCATTCTCTCTAGGTTGCACTTTGTTTAGTGTCGAAGGAATGGCCCAGATAGGCGAATGGTCCAAGCTCAGAAATCAAGACAATTATTCTTCTTTGGTCAAGAAGAATAGTCTAGATAGCTCATCATTGATTTTTTACCTTCTGAGGGTAGATGATCTTCCATATCTCATATATGTGAGTGGAAGAATGGTCCAGGTGATTCAATTTATATAATAAAAATGCTTTTTGTGCAAGCTGACATCAGATGATATGATTATTATGGAGACGGTATGTCTTCGGACAATAGATGTATACTACTGTGGTGGATGTGTTCCACTGATTGTGACTATATGTCACTGATAAAGTATCTATGTGCTACTTGGTGTGGTTGTTTACAACTAGATTGTAGTTGTGTATTACTATGGATAGACAGAGTTGTGTTCTATTGAATGAATTTGTTCTGATTTCCTTGAAGACTATCAGTAGTGTTGGAAATGATTATCAGCTATATGGATGATCAATGGACAGAATATTCCCCAGAGGGAAAATGGTTAGGGACATTTATTCTTCTAGGACATATGTCTGGATTAGAATAATGGTTCTTGTGTGACTCTGTGGAGTGAATGACTTATTCAACATCATGTTTGATTACTTAGATGGAGTATGGTTTCGAGAGATGATGCAGCTGATGACACTGATACTAATGATGGTGCTCATGATCTAATAATGAGATAGTCTATACTACTATGATGATTATACTGGTTGAATGGTATGTTTGTCCTCAAGACCATTTCCTTCAATACCTGCCTATCTAGGAGGGAGTGTTGATATTATGGTAGTTGTGAGAGGTATTTACCTCCACGTGTACACTTGAGGAGAATAGAATATTCTGGGAATCAATAAGAAACCTTAATTAATTGGTTAATAACCTTAGAAAACAAGTCGGCTCAAGAGAATGCCTTGCATTAGGTTATTACCCTCCAAGAGAAGAAGTCAGCTAAAGGAAATTATGTATACTGAAGAATTAGTACACAGAATGAGAAGTCAGCCTAGGAAGTCTGCCAGAAATAGTATAAATATAGGAGGCCAGTCTTGATTCTGGTTAGTATTCTCAGAACTGCAGAAGCAACACTTGTGTGCACTGTAGTTTGCCAGTTTGTGCGCAAGTTTGGAGGAGAGTTGTTGTTGCAGTTGTTGTAACTAGCAGATTTTGGTTTTGTCTTGGACTCTCTCTTAGTTATGGTTTGGAATATCTGATCAACTCTTGTTGCTCTTTCTTTGTGCGTTATCCTTGTAGAAAGGTGCACCACCTTTGTTTGGCTATCCAGTCTAGGGTTTTCTTCTGTAATGATTCTCTGTCAAGGTTAAGGTCTTCGGGGGTGGCTTCGGCCTATGGTTGGGTGACAATATTTCTATATTGACTATGGTTAAATGAGCACATCAATTATATTATAACACATACCTCTCGTCTGAGAATCCTGCTTGTTCCAATGTTTATCTACAGTCATCCCTAAGTTTGTCGAAGGACAAACTCTGTGGTTATAGGTTGCATATTTACCCTTTCTATTTTGATTAGGTCAAGTGTTTTCGAGTCGACTCTGAACCCATTGTAAAATATTCCATCTTCAAAAATAGGAGTTAGAAAGTCGTAGTTCAATCATGTGACTATGATAAGGTTTTCATTGTCGCCGGGTAATTTTAACAAACTAGATCGAATTACCTTGCTTAAACTTGTGCAAAGAATGTTATAGTTCTAAGACTTCCACTGCATGATAATTCCATAAATTAAATTGACTTAAAGGATATACCATAATCTATTTCTGTAAATTTTGTGATTTTCTTATCTATAGTCTGAATTGGTAATTCTATGGGATGTACTTCATACTGTGCATATTTACAGTTCTGTTTATGCATTGTATCTTACATATTTAATAATGTTCTATATGTTTGTTATCTTTTGAACCATTGATTTAATTTTATTTGGTTACAAGACTAATGATGGGACCCCTGTTTCCATTGCAAGCATACCCATCAGTCATTTCAATATCCACTCCTCCCCTTTGTCTTATGGACAGTTTGTTCAGCGATGCAAAAGGGAATGCACCTGTGCCAACCTCAATATAAGTGTTTAATCATGTATTCAATCTGCAATGTTTAATTTTCGTGAATTTGTCCTGAGCATTACTCTATCTTCGATATTTAATTTTATTGATTTATTGCATAAATTTGTTATTGATATTCTTGGTCTTCCCTTCCAGGACTTAATCACTCTGTGTCTTGGGGATTGGTGAGGACACCTCACTCGAAAGGTATTCGAGTTCCAACTTACAACATTAAAAAAAAAAATAACCATCCAAGTTTTGTTTAAAGTGATTCAGGTTCCACTCTGGGATTCTATTATTGTGATAGTTTTATACCAGGCTCCTATAGAAAACCGGTTACTTGTATATTCAATCCATAAAGGAAAAGACAGAGGGGAAACCCCGTATTGAATATGATTTCACTATTTCATATTTATGGTCACATATATTATATAAAGTTTGAAGACTCGTTTTAAGTGTGGTACTGAATCTATAATAGGTAGCATGCTTTTATGTATTTATATCATTGGACATTTTCTTTTGACATTACTAAAAGGAAAAGGATTGTAATCCTTCTGCTGCATTTAATACAGTCGTATTCGATGGAAAATACTTGCAATAGTCAATAAGTAGCTTTCTTTGTATTAGATGTTCATACATCACGAAAGATCATTATATATATATATATATATATATATCGATTCCGATATTTACTCAAATTTTCGTTTGGTAATTGTACAATTTAAATATTCATCAAGAGAATATCTATACATATAGATATATCTACATATATGGTATAAGATTCTACTTCTCATGGTGATACTTTTGTTCTGTGTAGATTTATTGTAACCTATAAACGCATACACCGATATTTCCTATAGATCTACACTTAAGAATATTTAACATGTAGCAATCTGTAATAAATTTTAAGCATGTTTGTACTTGAATATACATTCATACTTATGCCAAATATTCCTAATATCAACAACAAAATTGAACTGATGTTTGTTTTCCTATTGCAGAATTCAGAAGGTATATCATCTGAATAGTAAACTTCTACACATTCACCAACAACTTTCTTAACTCTGATCAATAATTAAATTCAACTGTAAAGGATTATTCTATAATTCACTTCATTCTACCAACCATTAACCAATAAAACAAATCGACAAGGAATAGGTAGATGTACATATCTGAACAAAGTGATGGGATAACAAATGGAACATCCAAGTTCCACCCAACCATAGAACATAACATGAAATCTACTTGCTTCGTTCACCCCCTAGCTTGACCATGAATCCATGAGGGCGAACCCCAAAGATCCCTTGTCACTATAGTTCTCTTTCAAATCAGAAATACTCCTTGCCTCGCACTCAGAAAACAATGCTCATAACAACAAGTAATATCTTCCCCCCCCAACATACTAGGCAATGTCATGCCTCCTCCCATAGGCTCTATATGCAAAAGCCTCTTGTGCTTAGGTATTTTCCCCCTTTGGGATTTTTCACATCTTTACAAATTCCTGATTTTCAGGGGCTGCCAATGGACAAATTCCTCATTTTCCACTTGTAAAATTCAGCCCTGAGGTAGTTCAATCTTGTTCCCCAGTCAAGGAGTCATGGTCAGTTGATTTCAACCTGGTTGTTCCATTTGTCCCTCAGCAGTTAATGTAAAACATATTTTTCTCTTACAAGGGTCATAGCCAAAGAGTTGGTTGGGCAAATCAAATCTTTTCCCAATGGTCACAATAATAAACTACAATTAACTAAAGTCCAAATTTGGAATTGCCATAAATGGCAATAATTTTCCAAATTCGAATTTGCCAAAAATTGATATAAATTCTTAAGTGCATTCAGAATTTAATAATAATTAATTTTTGGGGATATTAAAGGTACACTTCTTGGATTTTTCCTCAAGCTTTGTTCTATTTTCTTTATCATTATGGACCAATGCTTCACAACCGAAAGTAATAAAAAAATAATAGTTTACCATTTTACCTGTCCATGCCTCCTCTGGAATTCCACCATCCAAATATCTTGAAGTTCCTCTATTTATTAAGTTAACAAAAATATCTAAAACATCTACCCAGAAATGTAAGGGCAGGCCATCATGCAATCTCATACTCTTTGCATGCTCCATGATTGTCCAGTTCATCCTTTATGACACAACATTTTCTTGTGGTGTTCTTGGAACTATATTATCTCTACGAATCCCATTGTATGAACAATAATAATCAAAATCCTTTCTGCAATATTCACCTCCATTGTATGATATGAGACACTTCAACCTTTATCATGTCTCATTCTCAACCAAAGATTTCCATTTCTTAAAAGTATAAAAAACATTAGATTTTTGTCGAATGAAATAAACCCAAGTTTTTCTAGCTGTATCATCAATAAAAGTAACATAATAACAAGATCCACCAAGAGATCATACATGAGATGGTACCCATACATATGTCTGCACAAGTGCTAACCCTTCACTGTTCTTTTCTTTTTGGACTATGAGAAATCCAACTCTCTTTTGTTTTCCATAAACATAATTCTCACATAAATCCAAATCAATTTATTTAAGATCTGGAAAAAAATCGTTTTTGATGTATATGCATCCCCTAGTCACTCATGTGTCCAAGCCTATGATTCCAAAATGATCTATGAACTCATGTAGAAGCTAAATAAATAGAAGAGTCAGTATTACTAGTACATAAATACAATGTACCTACCTTCTCTCCTTTTTCTATCACCAGTGATCCTTTGGTGACCTTCCACATATCATATGTAAATATGGATATACAACCTTCACTTTCCAACTTCCTTGTTGAAATTAGATCTTTCGTTAGATCTGGAACATGTCTTACCTCTTTCAAAAACCATTGGTTTCCATTCCTTTTCTTTATTTTTACCTTTCCCATTCCAACAATTTTGCATGGTGCATCAACACCCAAATGAACGTGTCCAAAATCACCTTGAACATAATCTAGAAAATGTTTCCTATAGGGTCTGAATGAAATGAAATCCCTAAATTTGCTACCCAAGACTCAAAAATTTGATCTATAGAAAGAATCGAAGCATCTTGTAACACATCACCTGTTACATTTGCTTCCTCATTTTTCTCCTGATGTCCATCTCTTTGTTTCTATGGAGCTCTGCAGTCTCTCTTCAGATGTCCTTCCTTTCCACAATTATAGCGCTTTGTCTTTCCAAGTATAGATTTGGATCTTCCCTTCCTATAATTCCCGCAATTCTCTGAGCCCTTTCCTCTATCCTTTTTTCTTCCACTGTTCTCCATTTTTAACACATTACCTGATGTCTCACATGTTCTTCTCCGTCGCATTTTCTCATAACACCAACAACATCATCAAATTTTAAAGTGTTTGAACCAAATACAAAGTTACTTACAACCATCACCAAGTCATTCCATATTTTTGGGAATGAGAACAAGATCATAAGAGCCCTGACCTCATAATCAAATTCCACTTTTACAGAACTTATTTGATTAGTAACCGTATTAAATTCATTTAAATTATCTACAACAAACCCACCTTTTGACATCTTGATATTAAATAATCTCTTCATTAGAAATACCTTATTGGATGTCAATAGTTTTTCATACAATCTATCCAATGCTTCCATCAACTCCTTCATTGTCTCTTGTTTTGACATATTGAAAGCCACCGACACTGCCAGGCTCAGCCGTATCGTTCCTGGTTCCTTTATTTCAAGAACCTCCCATTCTTCGTCCTTCATGGTTGTCGTATTTTTTTCTACTCCACCCAATGGTAGGAATAGATTCTTCTAATATAAATAATCTTTCATATTCATATTCCATAACTAGTAGTTTTGGTCGTTAAATTTCTCAACCCTAAACTTTCCATCTTTCGACATTGCTCCCACTCGAACCAAGAACCCTATTTTCCTGCGAGTTACCTTTCTCTCTGATACCAGTTGTTAGAAAAATACAATCATGGCGAAATAAAATAAAACACATAAGATACACAATACAATAGAGACAAAGATATATGTGGTTCATCGAGTTTTGGCTACGTCCACCAGAGAAATTTCCAGGTCCTTCCTTTATTATTATCCAACAAAATGAAGGTATACAACCTACAACACACCCGCTACAAATTCCTTTTATTTCTCTCATGGTCTCCTCACTCAGAATACATTATTCGTAGTAAATCCATAACCACAATACAGTTCCCTCATAAAGGATGGTTTCCGTATAGGGAGAAAAACATTAACATAACTTCTACCTCCAGATCTGCCACCTTATAATGAATGGTCTAGATTTACTATGAAATTACAATATACATTCACAATGAAAATTTTCCTTTGGGGGCCCACTTTCCCCCTGACCTCCTCAATGGGGGTAACCCCCCCTTGCACTCCCTCGCCTGGAGGAGTGTACAATATTTCAGGGTGTAAAGTCTTCAAGGGGTATAAACATGGCTGAAAACAAAGATCTATGAATCAGGAAGATAATCAGGCTCCAAAACCAACAACTCGACCCCATATATTCTAGATTACTCTATGGAACTTTTCTCCCAGTAAGTTTCCTACCAATGTTTGACATGGGGGAGATCCTTGAGGAGTGAAAAGGTGATATTTTCCTTGTTAGGAAAATTTTGAACAAAGAAATAACCTTCTAATAGATTTAACAATTTTTCTAGGGCATCCACATTTATCTGACCATCAAATATGGGAATATCAAAATTAACTTGTACCTTGAAGGGAGAGGTTCCTCCAAAATTGTCACTTGATGAAGATGTGTATGTTTCTATCAGTAGACATTGAAGGATGTGTCCAAAATTATCCATCATTTCGTCCCTATGTCGAGCAAGATATTTCTCAAGAAACATGTTAATAGAATCTTTTGCTCCACCATTTTTCTTTTCTACCTCCATCGAGGGTGTCTGGTGTGTGCGCAAGTGATTTTCCTCAAGAGATACAATCTTGAGACCCAATTAGATATACTAGGACCTCGTCGGGGACATGGACTGAAAAACGATCAAGAGGATCTGATCTGATACCACTAATCTAGATTATTTTTGGAATGAAATGAAAGCATAGATATTACAACGAAACACTCATGAAAGTTGCTAGAAACAGAGTGTTAAACCCTAATATTGGCTCATTACCCCTTAATTGGGGCATATTATATTAGTAATGTTATTTTATTTATGTCGGCTTTAGGCCATTAGTTGTAATTATACCTCCTAGTCT
>JZKD02S1973132.1:969303-991884 GCA_000966675.3 Picea glauca | reverse complement strand
AAAGGAGGTTTCCCCCTCGAAGAGGCTTATTATTTGAAATTATCTCTTTTTCAAGGCGTTGAGTACTTTTTCTGAGGTTTTTCTATGCTATATTGATATTTGGTTCTTAACACACAAAAATACAACAACACATGATTTCTATTAATCAAATAATTTTAAAGAGATTGTAAAAATACAAAGTGAAAGACTCGCCAGAATGGTGGAAACTTTATCTCTGAGAAGAGATGTTACAACTACACTCATTTGCCAGAAGATGATTATAATGAGGATCTGAAGGCCTTTTTATGTTAAACATGAATTCAAAAAACATAGAAATTCAAAAACCTAACCCTAGGAGATGAAACACCAAAAGTCATGTGGGCCCCATTTGGGTAAGTTATTACATTAACTTCACAGGGTCGTAAATTTTTCATATGATCTTTGTTTTAGGCCTGTGATAGCATGTTGGAAAGGTATTTTAGAGAACTATGCATTATGTCGTCAAAATATGACCATGTCTACAGTTTGACTATGGGACACAAAAATAACATTGTTTAGGGCCCCAAAATGGCCCTAGAAGTACAACAAGATGTGTTGACATGAAAACATACAAAATAAGCCAGTTGGATTAGGTGGGAGGCCACCAGTATCCACTTGGAAGATGTGTAGGGATTTAGACAACCCAGGAAGTGTATAACCCAAAAGAGGAGCCAGTTGGAATAGGTGGGTGGACACCAATATCCACCTGGATCAACACCCTTCTTCTGTGGACCTCTCGAGATCCTAGAAAGGATGGCAGTGGCATACCATCTTGCTTTGCCTCCAACTAAAAAATACCTTAATGTGATCCATGTATATTTATTAAATAAATATGTTCATGATGTTAATCATATTATTCATTGCATTTTGATCCAGGAAGAAACAAAAGGAGACTTATAGCTCAAGCCTAAATGCATCGTGGACAAGAGAGAGAGACATTGCTCCAGAACCCAGTCAATGTGTAGGTCAAGGTTCAATATAAAAATTTTGGAGTAGATGAGACTATATAAGAACTCCAGGATGCCATGAAAATGGAATAATCATTCTTTTTTCTTGTTTAAGTAATGTATTTACTGATAATAAAATATCAAGGATGATGTTTATTTTTAAGGGTGAGGGGAATGTAAAACCATGATTTCCCCTAGTCTATAATTATAAGTTATGACTTGGAAAACTACGATTGAAAGATAATGCATTTAAGTTTCTCTGTAATGAAAAATTTCCAACAAGATGACTGAAGGGCAAAGCCTTGAGGTAATGGCCAAGATATCACACGAGGAAATATTGTGAGGGGTTTGGCGAATTTTCTTACTTTCCAAAAATAAACTTTGTTTATTTATTTCCTATTTTTCATTTTTCCCAAAAATAGTTTAATGAAGATAGGCTTGGTAGTTGAGAAACCAACTACCAACCTTAATGGAGGTATGGAGTATGGCTAGAAAAAATTACTACTATTAGCCTCAGGTACAATAGTGTACCCACCTTATTTTTGGATTTTACCCACGAGTGTCTCTGATAGAATCAAAGGGGGGAGTAAAAACCATTTGATGGGGAGAAAGAGGAGAACACACGAAGGACAAATGGAAGGAATGAGAGAGAAGATATTTATGATAATTGTGTTTTCACTGTTATTTCGAGTGGAGAAACATCGGAACTTGACATGAGAAAGAGGATTACAAATTAAATATTTGTTGGAGATGAAAGTGGGGCAGAGAGGGGAATGTGTTGAAGGGTTGTAGAGGAAATGAAAGGACTACTTGTACACTTGTATCTAGCTGGAAATACATATAAGATATTTTTGGAGGTCCTAGGCCAAGTGGGTCATAGGGGATTTTCTAATGTGTGATTGAAAATGCAGAGTATCCTTCACCTTCATAAATCTTCCATAGAGAGATATTTGAGCTTCCCTGGTGGTATAATGTCTTGTAATGAGGGTGATTTGTTGTAGATATTAGTAGTACAATAGAGCCTAAGGTCTTGTGGAAAATATTTCCACCTTAGTCAGTTGGTTTGGCCAGTATTTACCTTGAAAACATATTTAAGTCTCTCTTATATTTTTATTAATATTATAATACATATGCATTATCTCATCCTAAATGAAATTACATGGTTTATTGAGAAATTATGGAAAGGATGGAATGAGTACTCATTTAGTGATCTTTGTATGCATGGATTTTACTTACATTCTATTATCTCTTTGAAAAGGAAAAGAGAATGAATGGATATATGTTTCCTACTTCCTGCATATACAAATGACCATTTCCCCTAGTTTTTTTTCCTCTTATAAGTTTAATACATATAACCTAAAGTTTTAATTAAATACCCCAGATAAATAACATGAAGCCGGTGCGAGGAATGCTTAATTTAAATTATTGGGGATGGTTATTGAAATGGTTTTAATTTCCTAGTTTGTGCTTTCAAGGAACATTATAACTTCCCTTGGTTTTCCTATATTTATGTTCTCAAATATCTCTGGCTAAAACTTACCAAATCATATAGGGTATTTTCCAATAATTTGGGGACATAAACATGGTTGGGTTGGTAAGAAAAAACTTTCATGAGTTGTAGCATTAATTTTCCCTAGGAAAATTGAGTAGGATATTCATGTTCATGACCCTATGCTCAAAATGTTGCAAACTTGTAGTCAAAATCAAGGATGTAATGTCATGAATCTGCATCCCCCCCTTCTCTTTGATAAATTTTAGTGTGATAACCATCAGATATCCAGATGGATAAAATCGAGGATATCTAAAGATCTGGGTGTCCAATTGGTTAGTTATCTAACTCATCGAAGATGTCCTAGACGTCAAAGATCACTGAAGTTCCATAGTATTACCTTACCCGTTGACAAGTGTGGAGGTGAGTATCTATATACCCTACCATATAGAGCCCTTATGAATTTTTTCATAATTATTTCACCATATCCTTAGATGATAGATGGGCATGGTTTTGAGGAAATATTTCGTCCCTACCCCTTTTTAAGCTTATGAGTTGGAGGAATTTGAAACACATGTGGGTGATGTCATGGTTCAGGTATCGTGATAGGTATCAGTCTCTTATTTCAGGGGTTCCATAGTTGTAATTTATAATGTTTTGATGTCATCATTCCATGTCAACATACCTTGAAAGTATATATGGCATGTCAGGTGGCATGCCACGTCAATGTTTGTCTCTTTAAGTGTCAATTAGAAATCAAATATTAATATATATGGACATCTAGAAGTGTGCAAGGGATACCTTTCATAGAAGTTAGGATGCCTGGATACCCAAATTCTTCAGGGTTCCATGTCATGGTTTCATTTCTAGTTGAGGAGATAATCACAACCCCTAATGTTCAGACCATGTAGCATTTGGGTGTCGGGTAAAATTTAAACCTTTTGGGAGGCGAGATGACTGAATCCCTATATGTGAAGAGTTCCAAACCAAACTCTGTAAATCAAGTTGGTTTTGGCATGGGCTTACCACATTATAACCATGAGTATTGAAACATCAAGACACACCTACCTAACACATTAGATGGTGTGAATTCCAAGGTCCTGCATGGACTCCATGTGTGTAAGAGGTGGAGGTTGGAAGGAAAAGGCCTAAAATATTCAAAAGATGATAAATTTCAATATCAAGCTCAAATATTATCATATTTATAGTCATTGGAAAGATCTCAATGAGTAGAATTGTATTTTGGTATTATTTTGTATTGTATAGGTTCTTTGAAGGAAGTTGTTTTTAGGAAAAAGTCGAGAAACTTTTGACACCCCACTTCCCTAATGACCACTTAGGGGGTTAGGTGTGTTACAAAAGAATTAAAATAAAAGCCTCAAACTCAAACCCAAGGAAAAATCACTTGAAATTGGGTTACCATGAGTCTCAATTTCACAACCTAGCTAATGTTGGGATCATGTAAGAAATTCAAAAAAGAGGAGGGAAATATGTCTAATTTGAGGATAAATATCCATATAAAAATCATGGGCCAAAATAGTTGAATAAAAGGAGGAAAATAACAGGGAAAGGGAGGAAAAAAATTACTCAATGAAGGAATGAAGTCTAATGAAGGAAAGGAAGAATTCAATTGAGGAATAAAGTTGAAATAAATAAAGAAACTAAGTCAAAATCAAGCGAGTCAAAAATGAAGGGCCAAAAAATAACCTTATCATTTGAAAAGAATTAACAATGTAGGAAGGAAATGAGGAACTAAGATGAATATATGACCAAAAGAATAAAGCATGCCCATCTTAGTGAAAATAATGTGGACCCCAATATTTTCCTAAAACATGGGTTTTTTTTAGGGATAAAGACCTACATATTCCATGTGTGATAATCATCATTTAAGGCCCTAGTCCCTTGATTTCATACTTGAACATTATGAAGACATTGATACATATATGTGGTGCATAATACCTCCTATTTTTTCTTATGTATTTTCAATTACAGGATGAAAATCCCCTACATATTTCATGTGTGGTGGTTCGAGGCCTCGTTCATGGCCATGGAGTTAGAGAAACTTAATTTATGTACTAAATCAAATACTTTAATTTTGTAGCTAATGTCATGTATAAAATATGCGTCCATGGTGTGTAATATCTCATAACAATAATTATATTCTTAGAATAATGCCAAATGCCCCTTTAAAATGGTCATGTGTGTTTGTTTGAGGCATGATTCATGGATGTCAAGCCTTAGAAGCCTCATTCAGGTATTGTAAGACCCTTGTTTCATCCCTCGACCATTTTCATGGCCTCAATACCTATCCTTGGTGTGTAGTGAAATACCTCATACTAGTTGTCATGTAATTTCAACTGGATACCAAGATCTCCTACATTTTTCATGTGTTGTGGCTTAAGGATCTACTCATGGGTATCAAGCCCATGAAGTGTTGTTTGAGGACAACGGTCTATGATTTCATCCCCTGAACATTTTCATGGCCGTGATACAAATTTTTGGTTCACAATACATACTAATTATTCTGATATTCAGAATGAGAGGCCAAATATTCCCTCCAGAGGTAACATCTAGTAGTTTTATGACTCATCGATGGTCCTTTAGCTCAAGGAACATTATTCAAGGACTTGGGTTGTTGATTTCATCCCTCAAATAGTATGATGGTCTTCATACATGTATGTGGTGTAGGATACCTCATAATGATGCTCATATTCCCATGAAAATATGAATGACGACCCCATACAAAGATTGTGAGTGTTGGTTGGATGCCTCATTCATGTACATAAAGAATTAAAGGATTCAGTTAGGTCCTAAGAAAATTGTTTCCATCCCCTAAATTGTTAGGCACCTAGCCTCCCTAACCCCTCACATAGGTAGAATAATATATTTTCCATGTAATAAAGACCAATATTAATAAGGACAAGTAATAAGGAAGAATAAGTCAAATGTAAGAAGACCTAATAGAAGCTTACACCTCTAGAAGATGTTCTTCTAGATTTTTATTTTGGTATATAGATATAGTATAAGTAGGAGTCAAGGGCATGATAAATTTTGTCTTGGAGATTATTTTAATAGAGCTTTGCTCTGTTGGAGGTTTCCCCCTCAAAGAGGCAAGTGAACATTGCTATCATTAATAAAGGTTCTCTTTCTAGTGTTATTATGGTATTATTTTGATATTGATCTGGTTATCATTGTTGTTATACCATTTGTTGCTAAATATTTATGTTTTTCATACTATATTATATATGGAATATTGCAAGTGGTATCAGAGCACTTTCCTTGGAAAAAAATTTGTGGTTTATTTTTTTTCACGCTAGAGACGTATTTCGATTTCTTAAAGCTAAAAATATCTATCATTCAACACATAAATCCATGGTCATGGAAGCATACATGAAGGAAATACAAGTGGTACTTAATCGCAAAATTTTGTCCACCCTTGTAATCCATATTGGTACGCCTTCGAGTGGTAGTCCATCAGATAACACCGGTATATGGATCATCCTAGATATCTTGAAGCCCTTCATAGATAAACCGATCGACCACCTAACCGCTATAGTGCCTTCGAGAAAAACACTCGGGAAGATACTCTCTAGTACCTAGGTATTTGAGTAGTACAGATAAGGGCATGATATAGCCTCCTTAGTTGGTTCCCTAAGATATTGGGTCGAGTACTATTGTTGGACCTTGCTGTTATATAAGAGAGTTGTAGCACAGGGAAAACCCTTGTCTGTATAAATCTTGAATACCCTAACCCTTGGGACAACAACATAAATAGAACAAACAAGATCTATTGATGCACGATTGTACCTCCTGCATTCTGGTTGTGAAATTATTACACATTTGTTCATGTTAAGAATTTGGGCATTTCAACACTGAAGTATTCTTCATATCGGAGTATAACTCCACATGAGTAAAAAAAAAATGTTTGGATCATGTTGGAATCATTATTTGATCTATATTCCATTGGATTCCTCTCTTCACCCTAATTGAAATCATGCCTATCATTTTTCAACATTTTTTTTCCATGGACTCAGACCCCTTCCAAACACCTTATTTGGGCCTTACCCCATTAGACTCCCCTCATCGCCCTAATCATCATGATACCCTTCACCCATAATCCCTTTAATGTGTGGTCCCACCCATCCCTTTTTGTTTCCCCCCTTCATCATCGCCCATGCTCGTAACCAATACATGGAATCGTGCTTCAATTCCTTATCCTCTTATTTCAAAGATACTCAACATGAATTGCGACAAATCAGTGAAAATATTTCCACCATCAATAAAAACATGCATTTCTCCATAGATGTGAAAATGGAAACCATCAAATGGGACCTCTCTGACCATATTGCATCCTTCACTAGCATGGTCTGCGCCAAGTTGAATATCCTTGCAGACCTTACCTCCTCTAACCCACCTTTGCACCCCGAAGGTGAAACTTCCTCCAATTCCCAAAAATTTCATCCCCATAACTCTTAGTGTGACCTAAGCCTTCCACGCGTGGATGTGAACAAATTTAATGGCTCAGATCCCACCGGTTGGGTAACTCAAATGGAACATTATTTCTCTTTGTATTGCATTATAGATGAGTTGGCCAAACTACAATATGTTGTTCTCCATCTAGATCAAGAACGTTGGTAATGGTGGAAATGGAGAAAAAAATCCCACCAAGGGTATGTGGCTTGGGCACAATTTATTAGAGATCTTTATGAACTCTTTGACATTGAAACCAACCATTTGGGTTGTTTGAAAAAGTTGAAACAATCTAGCATAGTGGAAGACTTTATAGTTTCTTTTGAGCAATTGAATTTCTGCATAAAGGGAATGTATAATGATTTTTTATGAGAATGCTTTATTAACAAAATTAAGGATGCTATCTTTGCCCACTTCCTCATGTATCAACCTCAAAGTTGGGTGGAAACTACTAAAAGAGGTAAGGAATCACAACAAGTTGTCTCTTCTCAAACCATATAACCTTCCTTCATTCCTCGCCCTAAACTAGTCACTCCCCCTCCTTCTTCCATTCCACTAAAGATACAAAACTTGACTAGGTAAGAAATGGTTGAATGCTAACTCAAGGGCCTTTGCTAAAAATGTGATGAAAAATATTTTCTCGGAACAAGTGTAAGGAACAAAATCATTTTATGGCCATCTCTGAGGATGTTTCTGAGGAATATGTCAAGGCTTCCCTGGTGGTCGAGTCACCTGAACACATTGACACAACTCAACTTTCTGACCTTCCAAAAGTTGAACCAACCATTTCCTTGAATTATCTCATTGGCTTCTCTTCTCCCCAAACCCTCAAGATAATTGGTTACATTAAGCATGGGAAGGTCTCATCCTAGTTGGCAGTGGAAACACCCATAATTTTATTCATCACCGCATTTCCCAAGAAACTAATTGTTATATTCGAGAAATCAACAACTTTCAAATCATGATTTCCAATGGTGGGTCCATGAAATGTGGGGGGCATTGTGAAAATGTGTGTCTCCAAATTTGTTAGTACAACATGAAATATCATATGTTTCTTATCAACATGGGTGGTTGTGATATTGTATTGGGTGTCAAATGACTAAGGATTATGGGCCCCATTCTCATGGATTTTAAGGAATTAACCATGCAATTCAACCAGGAGGACCAACAATATAAGTCCCAATACATCACATAAGGCTACCCTAAGATCATGAGTTCATAGAAAATATCATAAAAAAATGTCATTCTGGAATTATTGCACAACTTCATTCTATTCACACCACTGACACACCCTCTGTGCCTCCTAACATCCAATCCATCCTCTCCAAACATCAATATATTTTTTCCACTCCCCAGGGCCTTCCTACTTCCCATGGTATTCATGATAATTTCATTCCCCTTGTCCCAATAAGACTTCCTTCCAATGTTTGTCTCTATCGCCATCCCTTTGCCCAGAAAAATGAAATTGAGAAAATTGTTCAATAATGGCTTGCTACAAGAATTATCCATCCTAGTACTAGCCCCTATTCTTCTCTTGTGGTCATGGTACTTAAGAAACAAGGCTCATGGAACATGTTTCCTGACTTTGGTTCCCTCAACAAACTCACCATCAAAGAGAAATTTCCCATTCTTGTCATTCATTATATCTTGGTTGAATTAAGTGGTACCCATTTCTTTATTAAACTTCATCTTCGTTCTGTCTACCACCATATACTTATGAAAGAGGTTGACATCCTTAAGAATTCATTTCAAACTCACGAGGGCCACTATCAGTTCTTTGTCATGCCCTTTGTATTGTGGAATTCTCTCTCCACTTTCCAAATCCTCATGAATCATGTCTTCCATCCTTTTCTCCATCATTTTGTCTTAGTTTTCTTTGATGATATTCTCATATATAGTATAACCTAGACAACCCATGTTTCTCATGTGAATAGAGTTCTTCATATACTCTCTAAACAACACAAACATTTCCTTAAACAATATAAATGTGATTTTGGATCCTCGGAATTCAAGTGCCTTGGTCATATTGTTTGCAAGGTAGGTGTCAGGTTGGATCCTAAGAATATTGAAGGTATGCAAGATTGGCCTCGCCCCAAGACTCTCAAAATATTTTTGGGTTTTCTAGGATTAACAAGATATTATCACAAGTTTGTTAAGAATTATAGAAAGATTGTGGCACCTCTCACTTCTCTCCTTAAAAGTAATTCTTTCACTTGGACTCTCGCAGTTGATCAGGCCTTTCAAGCCTTGAAATTGGTTATGTACACCACTCTTATCTTGGCCCTTCTTGACTTTACAAATACCTTTGTTTTTGAATGTGATGCTTCTGGGAGAGGAATTAGAGAATTCTTTATGCAAGATGGTCATCCTTTGACCTTTACCAACAAACAACTGTCAGAGCGAAATTTGGTCCATTCAATATATGAAAAGGAAATGTTGTCTATTCTACATGCAGTGGACCTATGGCATCATTATCTATTAGGGAAACATTTCCAAATTAAGACAGATCATCAAATCCTCAAGTATTTTCCGGAGCAATGTCCTTCATCCTCAGAGAAACAAAAATGGGTGACTAAGCTATTTGGATATGATTATGAGATAATTTACAAGCAAGGTAAATACAATGTGGTTTCTGACGCTCTTTCAATAAAATATGAATATGAAGGGTAATTTTTTCCCTTCTCCTTCATTGTACCAGATTGGCTCCAAGTTGTTCACCAGGAATGGCTACAAGATCCCAAAATTTTGCATTTGATCTAATAATTGCAAGACAATTCTCCATTTTCCCTAGGGTACTCTTAGAAAAATGATGTGGTTCTCTACAAAGGTTGTATGTATTTAAGTAAACAATCACAACTTAAATATATGCTGCTTCCTCAGCTTCATTATGCACCCACAATAGGGCGCTCAGGGTTTACCAAAACCTATGACTGGGTCAAATGTTCTTTTTTCTAGGATGGTATGAAATAGGATGTTCACACTTTTGTGGGATAATGTGATGCTTGTCAATGCAACAAGGGATAAAAAGTCAAATATCCTAGCACACTAAAATTGTTGTTGATTCCACCACCTATTTGGAGGGATATCTCTATGGATTTCATTGTTGGATTACCTAAATCAGGAAATAATTCAGTCATCATGGTGGTAGTTTATCATCTTTCCAAGTATGCTCATTTTTTTTCTCTTCAACACCCATTTACCACCTCCATTGTGGCTAAAATTTTCATGGATCATGTCTTCAAGATTCATTGAATGCCTCATTCTATTGTTTATGATTAACATCCCACTTTCACCAAAAAAAATTTGCAAGAACTATTCAGTCTACAAGGAACCCATTTTCATCTCAGCATCACCTATCATCCCTAGAATGATGGTCAAACTGAAATTGTCAATAAGTTTTGGAAACATATTTGACGTGTTTTTCATCTAAAAGACAAAATCAATGGGCTCAATAGTTACCACTAGGTAAATGGTGGTACAACACTTGTTACCATACAAATGCACCCATGACTTTTTTTGAAGCAGTATAAGGTCAAAATCCACCTTCAATTATCTCATACATGCCCAGTGTCTTGAAGGTATAGGAAGTTCACCAAACTCTTACAGTTCATGAGGCTATATAATTTGGTCATGGCTCATAATCGCATGAAGAAACAAGAAGATCAAGGCCGCTCCAAACACTAATTTGTTGAAGGAGACTAGGTGTTTCTTATACTGCAACCTTATAAGAAGACTTCACTCAAGGGAGAACATTGTCGGAAGCTGACACCCAAATTTTATGGTATTTATACATTTCTCAAGAACGTGGGACATGTGGCCTATCAATTAGCTTTTCCCAATCATTATAAGATCCATCCTATTTTTCACGTCTCCTTCTTAAAGAAGGTGATTGGAACTAAGTGCCAAACTCAAACAAACCTCCTCGAGTTGGATTATGAAGGCTCCATCTGGTTATATCCACAAGCAGTCTTAGACCAGCATGACCATCATCTCCATCAACGCACCATCAAGGAATTTTTAGTATAGTAGAAAGATACAAATCTAGCGGATGCCACCTGAGAGCCAACTACCATTCCGCAACAATCTCCTCTTCTCAAGCCTTGAGGACAAAACTATTTTTAAGGGGGGTGGCATGTTAGGGACCTAACCTCCCTAACCCCTCACGTAGTTATAATAATATATTTTCCATGTAATAAAGGACAATATTAATAAGGCCTAGTAATAAGGAAGAATACGTCAAATGTAATAAGACCTAATAGAAGCTTTCGCTTCTAGGAGATCTTCCTCTAGATTATTCTTTTGGTAGATAGATTTAGTATAAATAGGATTCGAGGGCATGGGAAGTTTTGTCTTGGAGATTATTGTAATAGATATTTGATATGTTGGAGGTTTCTTCCTCAAAGAGGAAAGTGAACATTGCTATCATTAATAAAGGTGTTATTTCTGGTGTTATTCGGGTATTATTTTGATACTGATCTGGTTATATCATTGTTGTTTTGTCATTTCAGCTTAATATTTTTGTTTTGCATATATATTATATATGGAATATTGCATAACTATTGTGAAGCTTTGAGGCCAACCTATGTTATGCAATAGCTCCTATCCACACTCATAGTCCTAGTAAGAGTTCAAAGATCAACTGCATAGGTTTTGAGTGGTAGTCAGAGGCTTCTTTCATGTCCGTTGAGACTGATAATAATCATTTAAGATCCAATCCCATTGATTTCACCCCCTAATATTATGAAGGCCTCAATACCTATATTTTGTGTGCAATGCCTCCTATCGGTACTCATGTAATTTTATCCAAAGGATAAAGATCATTACAATGGTCATGCATTTTGTTTGAGGGCACATTCATGGATGTAAAGCGTGTGAAGCCTCATTCAATGCCTAAGTCCCTTGATTTCATTCCCTAACCACTTTTATGTATGTGGTGCACACTACCTCTTAACAATACTTAAAATCTCAATGGGAGTCCAAAGATCCCCTACATATGGCATATGTGGTAGTTTGATGCATCGTCTATGGTTCTCAATTACGAGGATAATTATTAATGGGATTAGGCCCTTGATTTCATCCTTTCACCAATGCCATGGAACTGATATGTATCTTGGTGAAAAATACCTCCTAACGATAATCATATTCCCATGTAGAGATAAACGATCCCCTACAAATGTTATGAGTGGTGGTTGGACATGTTACTCGTGTGTGTCAATGATGAGGAGTCATTTAGGTCCTAATTCATATATTAGTATCACGAAAGTTCATGGTCCAATAAGAATACTCATATATTCCTCTTTTAAGTTTATTAGTGATAGTCACAATGGCTTACGTTAACACAATATAGGTTTTCATGCTTTCATATTACAAGGAAGAATGTTTGGTCATGAGTAATATTTTTATGGGTTTTAAATTATGAATAGTATTAGTCTCCATAATTAGTAAGGATAGACAGAGTTAGAGAAGAATTGTGTGGATTTTATGGTCAAACATAATGCATATGCATTATTGTTCTATAAAATAATCCTTACTTTTTTTTTTTTTTATCAAAATGCATATATTATTTCACATTAGAGATGTAAAACATATATGCATTGTTAGCACTTGGATTTTGTAATCTTAAGAATAGCCTCGGTGCTAAACTCATCATCCCCAAGGTATGCATTTGGAAATCTATGGTGACCCAAAATAGTAGATTCAAGTTTGTGCATGGGCCCATTATGTCGGGCTAAGTTCTATTCATCCAACCATTGAAACATGGAGAAAAAAAAACATAAATTGAGAAGAATGTCTATGCTCATTTTGCAAACAAGGAGAAATTGAGGATTAGATGTGTGTGATGATACATTCTTATGTTAACATTTTTGGCCAAAACTATTATCTTTGAAATGGAGCAAAATAGCAAATACTTTAATAGAAAAAGTTGTCTAGTTTGTTGAGGACAAGAAATGTCAACTACCAAATTTTATTTAGATTTGTGATCTTGGGACGTTTTCCTCCATTGAAAATTTGAAAAGTCTCCCATAATAATGGTTTTTTCCTTGTTTCTTCATCTCTTCTCCAAACCCTTTGTAACTTAGCCAAATAATCCATTAGGTTACTTATGTTTACTTCTCTTCCATATTTTCCAATTTTCATACTCAACTAAGATTGAGCAAGTACACTTAAGTTCTTTTTAAACCACTAATCACTAATTTGCATTTTTTAAAATTCTAATGACTAAATCCCCCTCAATGGAACTTTTATGTTCCTAAGGATCATAAACTTAAACCTAAAATTTCACTTGATTTCGATTTTCTTAAACTTACATATACAATTTCACTTGATTTCGACTTTCTTAAATTTACATATAAAATTTCACATGATTTCGACTTTAGCTACTTTAGTTATGACAAAAATAATATTTTGACTTTGTTTTTTAACATTTTTCTTTTATTGATGTAGCATCTGATTAACATAACATGACACATGGCTGTTACTATGATAATAATGTCCATGTAACATCCTTTAACACTACCATATCATCTCTGTAACATCCTTACCATCACATCCTTAGATACCATGTTAGATCTCCATGGTGGCTTTGTTCTTTCTCTCATATAGTTTATAAACTTTATTATTATGAATTTATAATGAGCCACTTATAGCTCTCTATCCTTTTATCCACCTCTCTATGCTGTATTAATCTGGTTAAACTGGACACGAACCTCCACCGGAAGACCTGTAGTTTTTACACTGAGATGACCCCGATGGAGGTACGGAACCCTTTGGAAGCGATTCGAACAGCCCATTCTTCATCTCAATATTGTTATTATTTTCCATTTCATCTCCCTCAAATATGAATTTCAATTTCAGCGGCCTGCTAACTGAACCTTCACTAACCATCGTGACCACCATAATCAGGGCAATCAATATTACCAGTCGTGCTGCTATTCTCGTATCAATATCGCTGCAACGTATACAATTCTTCTCTTCACAGTCCCAGAATAAGCTATCAGAGGAGGAATAACGATAATATTTAGATGCAAATATATATAGGAAGTAGTCACGCGGAGATGAGGGAAGCTGAGAAGAGAGGAAACGTGGGAGAGTGACTTTGTAATGTGATTTTGGGGATTAGTTTGACATGGAATGGAATGGAGTGGACTTACAAAGCCATCCTAAATGAATCCTGTTCTATTAGCCTAAGTCGTCTGCACATCTCCCGCTAGTAAATTTTGACTTTGAAATTAATTCCATCGAAAAACCTTTGGCTCTGATCGGAGAACACCCTCATCGACTGAGATAAATCTTCTGTTGGTCAATTCTATAAAGTCCGACTCCTCCAGACGTTGAACCAATCAAAACACGCTTCATTTGTCGAATACATTTATAAATTTAACAAAAAATGATATTAAGATAGATTAAATCATCAAAGAACTTTTAACTTTTATATTCAGTTAGGGTAGATTTATTTTAATAAACGGAAGTATTAATTTTTTTTTTGAGATGGAAACTTTTGAGTTGTTTAAATGATCTAAGTTTTGTTTTTTTTAGTTTGAATCTGGTTACATAAATCAGGACAAAATCACAATTTTTTGTTGTTTATATTGTATTTGTGAATTTATAAATGGATTTAGCTTGTTGAAAATCTCTAGACACTAAGATTACAAAGATTTAACCACTCAAATATGCAAATCCAACAATTTTTTACAGGATTTGTGACATTTGTTTCTTTATAGGTTTTCTCATTTAGTTATGTATTATCTAGGTTTCTTGGATGCAACCTGTTTGGACTTGTTATATTGCATTGTTTATCTTGAAACTACTAGTCAAATTGTAAATTCAAGGATTTATTGGAAGAATGCAATCATAATTTATTTATTTTTTGCATGTTTTTTGTTTTGTTCATTTTTAAATATATTGGCCATAATTTCAACTTTGAGCACTATAAGTCCCCATTAATTTATTTTTTTTAGAAGGGAAAATTGTGTTTCATCTTCTTCTCATCGCCACCTTTCATATGACTGCCATGATGCTTATAACTGACCTCTAGTTCAAAAGTTGTTTCATGTTAAAGTTTTCATGTCTTCACTTGTGCTGGCCCTTTTTTCTAGATAAAGTCTTGATCCCTCTATCCACACTAAACAAAACATACTCATAGGACCATATGCATTGGAGTCAAAGGCTTAATTGTTTGTATCAAATCCTATCCTTCTTTCAATATGCTTTCTTATGGTTTGATAGGTTTTATAGCCTTGTTCCAACAATGGATGCGAAGGTATCGTCAGTTGCTTGTTATCGAAGTGTGGATCCACTTGGATTCGATCGTTCAGACCATTGAGATTTCGACAGACATGAGTCATTATGAGAACTTAGACTTCCAAACAGTGTAATCCCTTTAACTTTAGCGGCTAGTTCTTTATGTCGTCACTAGACTTAATGCTATGACCAAGGCTTGTTTGTGGGTGCCATGGTGGTGTGACACAACATGTCCATGTCATTGTCTTCCTCCTCCTACTTATATACGATGAAGGAAGGGAACCAAGGGTTGCAACCCTGTTCCATGGGGTGTTGGGACAACATGCAATGGGCTTGCTAGGATGACATTTTGTATTGGAGACATGTTTATATATATATATATATACATATATATATATATATATGTTTTCGTCTATAATAACATTCAATCTTTTTATATAAGAAGAAAATCGATTGTAATATTGTTTATTTCATGGTTTTTTGTATGATGTGTTGATAGACCCATTAATTCTTTTGTGTTCATGAACATATTATTGTGAGTATGAGATGTTGAAGTTGAAGATGCCAATTCTAGAGAAACCAAAAAAAGAAAATAAATTAGGTGTGCATTGTGGTATCTGTATTGTTCATTTTTTTCTTGCTACTTGCATAATATGCTAAACATTGCTTAAAACAACTTGTGACACACAAATTACAAGATGAAATTTATATTACATGTTGAAAGATATTAAATGAAAAAATGGTTGAGTGTAGATACCAACATTGACTTAGTACTAAGAAAAAATAGTCTTTTCAGATTAGCTGCATTTTTATCCACTGCAACAGACTGTCTATTTCATGCACTACAAGCTCTGTTTGAGTTGCACTATGCCCTGGTAGATAAATTCCTATTTTTCTTGCACAATGGTAACATTTATGCGATAGAATCATTTAAGTATGAATTCGTGCTTGACTTTTTGTATCAGTTGCATGGCATTCAAGATGTTTGTACACGTCTTTCAAAGATGCGGTTATTGACATCTACAAACCAATTTGAAAATGAAAGAGGGATATGGGGGGGTAAGTTTTTCCTAGATGTCTAACCAACAAGATAAATATATCGATCAAAGTTTGGTCACTAACAAGGAAGAGAAGGTACTTGTTATTCAATGGAAATGCAAGTACATATATGTATTGCATCTTGTTCCATTCTAGTAATCCTATTACGAACCATTGCTCCATAAAATACAATCCATATGAAATTTTGGAAGATCTAATACTTACTTGTCCCTTATGTGAAAAAACCTTCAATTAGATAGGAAAGGTATTATGCATGACATGCACACTCCTCGATTAGACATAGCAATAGCTAGTACAACTAGTTGTGTCTAGAGTTTATTCATTGCAGTTTGCTACTTGATCATGACTGAGTTTGATGTACAATATCTAAGATTGTACATTGTTCCGTCCTTTTGCAATGTATTTATAGGTGGAAATCATAACACAAATTTCAGTATTTGCATCAATATCTGACACCTAATATGATACAAAGTGTACCAATAAGTGGGAGTTGGAAAGAGTATCTAATAAACATGGCATTTCCATATGAAAAGGGAAATATATAGGGTGGGCCATTTTATTTGCAATGAGTATCAATCATATTCTAGGTAAATATCCAGGTCTAGTCCTCCCTTGCAAATAACATTGTCAACTACTATATAGTTGATTCAAACTCCGATAAAAAAATTGATGTTATGTCATTTCAAAATATACATCACACATCCACTATGAACCATTGGTCCACTATCAACCATTGGTAAGACAAAATTGAAATCAGGAATCAAATTTGCATTGTAACCACGTTGTAGTAAGTGCAAACATGGTGGGTGGAGTCAAGTGCCATATGATTATAGGAACACTGAATCCAACATGTAAGAAAAATGACATTATGCTTCTTGTCCATGCATTGGAACAACATCGTCATACATTTGGTTGCATTGTACAACAACAATGATGTTAACATGTAACGATAATGGCTTCAAGCTATCTCATCACCCACAATTTGAAAATCCTAGTCTTACATACCACTAGCTAGAAAAAAACATATGTGCAAAGCACAATTTCGTTGACATGTTCTTTGTTGAATACAAGAAATAGATGACCAACACAGAAGGATAGAAAACTCCGCTTTGTGGAATCTATTTGTAAAAGTGAGGCTATTAGAAGGGGTATCACCATTTGGACCAAATTCTACTTGCCATGTGTCTCTTTGGTTACAATTCATGCCTTTTATTCAAAAGGAAATAAATTTTACATCCGAAGTATGTTTTCAATGCCATTTTGTTTTTGAGATCTTTCCATACAGACCATTAGTTTCATGTTTTTATTCATATATTAAAATTGACATCCCCAATGATGTTTTTTCTTACCAGTACAAATTCCTTCCAATCAAAATCCCATATGGAGGATTTATTAAGAGGTAAAGGATTGTACCCCATTACCTTGGGAAAAGAAGAAGAATCCACTCATGATGACAAGTATGCCAAATAATTTAATAGGAATGATGAATTCCATGGACTAATCATAATGTCTATCTCTCATGATTTAAGGTTTCACCTTCAAGGACTAGATGCCCCCAATAAATATTGGGAGAAGATTCAAGTTGTGTTTGGTGAACACAATATTATTTGAGCTCACTAGTTAGAAAATTAGATGTTAATGACTTTAAGTCCATATGATTTTCCCTGCATTTAATATTACTTGTCTAAGTTCAAAACACTTCAATTTTTTTGTAGAAAATGTAAAGTAGATCTAACATAATATAAATTCATATATGTTATTCTTTCTAAGCTTGGAAGTGCATATTTTCTTTTTGTATCTACCTTTTATGCCACTAAAAAATATCTAGGGAGTGCTTATAAAAAAACCTTCTCTTGAGTCCCTTTTTGATGCTCTTATTCAAGAGCAATAAAATATTCTACAACTTCGACTAATTATCATTATAGGTAAATCCAAGAAAGACTTAGTGTCCTAGTAGAAATATAGATCAAAGAATCCCAAGAAGAAACATCATCACCACAACAATAAGAAAAATAGGGGTCCCAAATCCTCTCTGCCAACTCGTGCTCCTAATTGTGACAAAGGAGAAAAATACAAAAGTAAGAAGAGTGATAGACATTGCAACTTTTGTGGGAAATATGGTCATGATGAATCCAAATTTTTTAAGAAGATGGAATATTTAGAAGAAACAATGTAGAAGCACAACATCAATATTGACTTTACTTCTTCCTCTACTTCTAATGGACATGCACTTTCTTCTTTTTGTTTCTCCTTCAATGCAACTTCTAATTCTTCTTATGATAAATGGATTAGTGATTCTATAGATTCTTATCATATGGATAAGGATAAAGCCATATTTTCTTCTATAAATTATTGTAACACCATAATTATTGCAATGAACTAGGCTAGTTACCTAGTCAATTAGCTAGAAATGGATTATCATGAAGCTCATGATCAGGGCTATGAGTTCCATTTTAGTTGGATACTAATCCTCATTTCATTCACTACTTGGGAGATGTCAGATGGTGCAACCTTCCCTGACATTGAATCGTTTGAGCCACTAGCTTCGAAGTTCACCACATTCTGGTATTTGAGTGATATGGGCAAAAAACGATAGTCGAACATAGTATTCCATACCTACTACCTGCAACTAAAGAGGGATATTGAGTCTTTCCCTAATATGATATCAAACACCCTGGACAGGTTCAGGCCCCTTATGAAGTTCCGCGTAGATAGTCATTTTATTTACATTATTGTGCGCAGATGAAAGTAAAGAAGACCTTCAGTCCTACTACAAGCTCACAGAGGAGGACCTAGAAGAAATCAATAAGGAATGGCTCATATAGTTCCTTATACCATTCGACCAAGCAACATTTTCTGATCCCAACCTCATTGGAAGCCCGGAGGTTACTCGCGAAGAGTATGATGCACCGAGCAGTAGAAGGAAGAAAAATAAATAAGATGTACATGAAATACACAACACATCAGAAGAGATTGCATCATATTCACCTAGCATAAGAGGAGACGATGAAGTGGACAAAGAAGAAAAATAAGGGGAAGAAGACAAGAAAAAGCAAGGCGAAGTAAAACCGCCTAGGAACCCCCTTGAAGAGGCAGAGAAATACAAGAAAAGAAAGGTCCCCCCCATGAACCTTACATCCCAGAAGAAGTCAAAAGAAAGTAAGCCGAAGCTACAGATTGTACTCATGGTTGATGACTTCGAATTCATTATCGGAGTTGTATCAGATTCCTCGGAATATATTTTGTAGAGAAATGAAGCCAAACAAGAAGCCATGTATGATAGAGTTGAGACAGAGCTAAGAGGTGTACATCAAGCCCTTCACTCCAGCCACGTAGTTCCCACTATGCCTCCGCCACCAAAAGAACTAGAGTTGGGAGATGAGACTGCACAACTCCGCAGAATAGCTGACGCGATCGAAGCTCGCCTTCGTCGCATGCAGGAATAAAAAGAGTAGACCATAATGGCCCTGAAGCACGCACAAGAGGAAATAAAATAGAAGAGTTGAGTTGCGCAACAGGATAAGGATGACCTCCGAACCAAGTTCAAAGAAAATAAAGAGCAAATACAGTAGGAGAAAGAACAACTGCTCATGGAGCATGTTAGAGTTAAAGAAGCATTCAACAGAGAAATTCACTTTGTGAGAAGATTGGAGAAGATGGAAGAATACATGGTAGTAAATAAATTCATTAAGCTTGTTGAATCCATTCAGCAGCTTCAACAGAGGGTCGCAGAACTAAAGCTACAGATAGTGCCAAGAACTCTGTAGGAAGTGCGAGACTAGAGAGAAGAAATTGCTCGCAATGCAATTGAAAGGATCAAAGAATTATACATGGAATGTAAACAACTAAGCAGTCGTAGTGTGCAAAATTACGAGGGCCTTACAGAGGAACCTGAACTAAAGACACTGGAGTCGCAGCTCCAGGAAGAAAAGAAGCAAACAACAATAGTACAAGCACAGTTAAAACTCCTATCAACAGTTGAGAGGATGAAAATATCCCAAGAACAACACAAGGCTTAGGAACAGGTGCATGCCATCCAAAGGAAAGTCATGGAAGTGACTCAGAAGCTCCAACCAGTCCAGGATGCAACTTGCCTTCTTTTTTAGGAGATTGAAGGTCGAGGAGCAGAGCTAGAATATGTAGTCACTTCAGTAGAACAGTGCTTATAAGGACCTGTGAACAAGGTAGTTATTCAAGAGTTTGTTGAGCAGGAGACCTTGGTGCAACAACAGGTTGAAGCAGCTCGAGCCAAGATCAAGGAGTTTGAGGCAAAATTACCCAGACTAGAGTGACTCGGTATGAGTCACAGGTGAGTGTTGGGGGCATGTTGGCCCTTAACTAATTTTTGGAGATCCTTGGTCATGTTTGACCTCTTTTGAGACTTCGACAGGCTACTAAAAGGCAGAGAGGAAATTGAAGGAGAGATCGCGGGATCTTGGCCCCTTTTTAGGGATGTTTTTGGGATTAGATTTTATGTAACGGGTATGGGATGTGGACCAATGGGTTTACCCATGTCTAGGCCCATTTTTTAATGTATAAATAGATATCTAGGCAATGTAGGAAGAGGATAATGTGGTAAGTGAGAATAGTTGTGGATGCTTTTTGCATGCGATGTGTTAAGAACTTGCAGAGCTAAGTGCATGTGATTGTAAGAAGCTTGTGTATAGACAGTAAGAAGCCTTTGTGCTTAAACCTAGCTCGGGGAAGGAGGATCTCGCGAGGTGTGCACAGATCTCCTGTCCTATATGGAGTGGGTTCTGAGGCTTTGTGCATGTAAGGAGATTGACAAAAGATAATAAAGAAGACGAAGAGTTGATGGACGTAGCCCCAAACTAGGATGAACCACATATATCCTGTGTTATGGTTTCTTTGTGCATTATGGTTGTATGTTAGTGACATGATTTATGCTTAGTTTCGATATCTTTACGTATGATGCATCTGGTATACTAGCTTAGTGCTTAGTAATGTGAATGAATGCTAGATCTGATATCTTTCCATATGCTAAGTTCTTAGATGTGTTAGATTTGGTTGAATATTGCATTGCTGTGTAATTAGGGTTTTTAAAGTTTACATATAAAATTTCACATGATTTCTACTTTCGCTACTTTAGTTATGACAAAAATAATATTTTGACTTTGTTTTCTAACATTTTTGTTTTATTAATGTATCATCTTATTAACATAACATGACACATGGTTGTTACTATGATAATAATGTCCATGTATCATCCTTTAACACTACCATATCATCTTTCTAACATCCTTACCATCACATCCTTAGATACCATATTAGATCTCCATGGTCCCTTTGTTCTTTCTCTCCTATAGTTTATAAACTTTATTATTATTATGAATTTATAATGAGCCACTTCTAGCTCTATATCCTTTTATCCACCTCTTTATCCTTTTTATCCTCCACTTGGCATGAAATCTTCGATTAACGTGATGGGATCCCACTCTCACATCTATCTTATTTTTGATATAAAACAATTATATCTCATTCTTTACATAGGGAATGAGCCTATGTAGTATTAATAAATATGCATGCCCTTCCAACCTCACGGAAACCATAGATATGCTATTTCTCAAATAGTGGTTTTATAATAAAATTCTTCATTGCATTAATTTTCTTTATGAAGGAAAACTCAATCCTTCAGTCATATAGATAGACAATTACTTTTGTAGGAGGCTCTTAAAACATAAATCCAAAATAATAGGTGACAATCAGGATTAATAAAGAATATTTGAACAAATGTAATTTGTTTGTCTCAGTTATCTAGACAATGACAATGATTTAATTACAATCTCCGGTCCATGATTTGGAAGGCATGTTAGTGCTTTCTTATCATGTAGCTTCATTAGTTTCCTTCTTTTCATATTTCCAGCAAAGCGTGCATCCTTGGCTGTCCTCGTCTGGTTATATACACTATATCTCTTATTTCTTGTCTGTCTCTAGTTTCCAATGTGTAGATAGTATCGTATTCATGCTGTCTAATTCTACGTCTCGGAGTTGCTCCTTTGAACAATTGGATTCAAGGATTATTAATCTGGTTAAACTGGACATGAACCTCGAGCCAAAAGGTAAGAAAGTCGAGCCAAATGTAGAGGACCCCCAACATTCCCATTATGAGGATACTCATTCATCCCACTATCCTTGGAGTTCTCCACACTCTTGGAATAAGGTGCCCAAGGTTGACATTCATAAATTTGGGGTTCTCTACACTCATGGCATAAGGTTCCCATGGTTCAAGGCCTAATTCCCTTTATTTCCTTCCATAATAACTTTTATGTATGTGGTGCACACTACCTCCTAACAATACTTATAATCTCAATGGGATTCCAAAGATCCCTTGTATAT
>JZKD02S1973132.1:957690-968574 GCA_000966675.3 Picea glauca | reverse complement strand
GTGAATGAATGCTTAGATGTGTTAGATCTGGTTGAATACTGCATTGCTTTGTAATTAGGGTTTGGATATGGGATGTGAATAAGGGTTAATTACTGATGAATGTTAACTGTTGAGTTCTTTGTTAAGTGGTGTAATCACATATCTTTGTCCCATCTAGGTTGCAGACATTTGAGTCCTGCAACCACCCCAGCCTCTACCTCGGGTGAGACTTCATTTGTTTCACAAGTGTTGTCAGAAGGGCCAATAATTAGGGTTTTTTTGGTGCATTGTTGAAGAATTGAAACTAGGGTCTACCCCTGTGCCAACAAATAGTTCCGTTGTCGAGGCCTAAAACTATGATTGATGGAAACTGAAGAAAAGAAAGATCTGTGCGTATATCTATTGCTTTAGTGCGCAACATTGACTTACAAATATCTGTGCTGAGAAGAGAATTCTGATCTGAAGAAAAGAGGTAAGATATTGAATATTTGTTCTCTGAGAAAGGTAAGATAAATGAATTTTTTTGTTTCAAAAGAATGGATCTAGGTATGTTTGATAAATTTTGTCCTAATCTGAAAACTAGGGCACAATTAGAAGATAGAATATTTGATATGAATAGGTCTGATAGAAATAATGAAATGTATGTCATCCCTATGCATAGAAAGAATGTTTGGACTAACAAATGGATGTAGGATCCTAGAAATAATTTTTTGTAGGTTAGTTATTGTGATCCTAGTGCGTAGTACAGGAAATGTTGGGGATCATTTAAGAGAAAGAGAGGATTAACCCTTTGTTACAGTGGAAAAAGATCGGGACATCTTGTTAAGGAATTACATGGTATTAAACCTAGTTGTCTTTGCTATAAATATATGGACCATTAAATCTTGGATTGTCCTAGAGTGATTGCTAAAGTTGAAAAGATGAATATGAAACAAGAAAAGTATGAGACAGGCCAAGAAACTAAGGATATGATAGAACCCTAGAAAGAATCATAGACTGTATTACTACAGATGAAAGAAACCTTGAATGACCACAAAAATATCAACTTATCAGAGGTATTAAAAGAGAAAGAGTACATAAAATCAAGAATAGGAGACTTCGACATAGACTGTGTCCTGTATGAGGAAAGAGAGGTGAATATCATGACAGAAAGAACTTGGGAAATTTTGTGAAAGCCTATTATGGTTCCTTCATTAGGAGGAATATGATTATTTAGAGAAAAGATGATAACCCTATGTGGAAGAATTACCTAGACATCTATGAGTGCTCATAGATCTTCGACAGAAGAAAAATTTGAGATTGTGAAGTTTGTTGAGAACATCGCCCCATTTTCTATGTTGCTAGGAAAAACCTGGATTGAGAAAGATCAGATACGAAGGAAACAAGAAGAAGAGGATCTAGAACAGAAAAAGAAAGAACTAATGTATTTCATGGCTAGGATAATAACGCACGTACTGGAAGAACAAGAGAACTAGTTGAAGATACTAAAGACCAAAGATAAGAATGTAAAAGTTGAAAGGACATAGGAATACTGGAGACAAGTGTCTAAACAAAAGAGTAGAGCACCTACCCCAGAAAGAGAAGAAGTATTACCTTTGAAGATTATGAAAGACCCCCCACAGTGCGAAGTTATCATGCCAAGAGGAGATAAGAAATATAATGGAAAGAGGAAACCAGTAATTCAGATCACAGGAAAGAAGACCAGAAATCTCATTAAGAAGAGGGAAAAGTTATAAAAATTGCAACAAGCTCCAGAAAGAACTTTGCAGAAGGAAGGTTTGCATAATTTGAACTTCGTTGGAACATCGGCACAACACAGATTGGCACTTCTCCATGGTAGAGCAATATGACCATTGGAGGCATTATGACCATTCGATCGATGCTCCCGAACTGTTAGTAAAGCAATCGAAAGTTCGCCATTCGACCGTTGGGACCATGCCATAACAGATGGAATTGCATTGAATAAGGCTTTGCGACCCGTTGAAAGAAACCATTACGGTGTTATCTATTTATCCCATCGAGTGTTGCACTGATAACACTTTTGCCAATTGTGATTATCCGATCCCAAGAGAACTAGTTGATTTTGCATAGTAATCATTGAGACCTTGCCATCCATTATGTTATAGTGAGTATTGTTCATCGACTTGAGATATCAGATCTTGAGTGTGCATGTCGGATGAAATTAGCACAGCATAAATTTTTTTCGAAGAGATTCTAATAGACCTCATGGACGAGAAGGTGATGTTTGTAGGCATCCAAGCCTCATCGTTGTGAGGAGTGCAAGTCTCCCCGTCGACTGCTCATGGATCTGGACCATCCCGAGTTGCGACTGAGAAAAGAATCAAACATCGTGATGACTTGGCGAATGCGAAGCTAATTCCATCCATCCTACCCAACTACATCCCACCCCTGGCCGGTGTGGTGAGCCATGACAGTGTCCCGTGGGACTTCGACTACACAGCCATCACTTTGTACCTTCTGAAGGGAATACAAGTAATTAGACCACAACTGGAGAGGATTCCAACCTTGAAGATTAGTGACTATAAACTAGGAGACCGCAAGAGATATGGCATGCTCACACTTCACAAATATTTGACCAAAACCAAGGGGATGAAGTCGAAGATCATCCCCTAGTTGTGGACCATGGACATCGTGAGGTACACTGTTTTGAACGTGACGAAGATACCACATTTTGGAGATTAATGTGTGCATTAAGCTCCTGTTGTCGTGCTTCCATGGTCGATATCTATGGTTATACATATGTATCACCATCAATCTGGAGTTGATCCATAGGATCACTATATTGAGCATGTATGGACCATTCCTGCAAGACGTTTATCTAGGGAAGGCTATAGACCACGCCCTGGCACAAAATATCAAAGACACCTACGATGATGTATAGAAAGGGACACGATGCTACAAGTTAGGATCCATTTAGAATGGCGCAATGTGCCTTTATTGCCAGTTGTTATCTGTAAGCTAGTAATAAAGAACAGACACACGCAGGTCACAGGGTTTTTTGTCGACGTCTATTATCCACAAATTTGGTCATTGTGATGATGTCATGATGATGTCATGATGATGGAAAATCAATCTCTTTACCAAGAATACTTTCATGAGAAAATTTATAGTTGTCTTCTTCCAGAATTCACATTTTGAAACATGTTCGCAGGCTACTTATATATTCACCTGCGAGAATGCCTAATTCCCGCAGGCTACCTTAAGCTGGGGTGCGAAATTATTGCACTGTGCTCATGGTTAGGGTGTGAACATGCTCTTAAAGAGGAAAAATATAAAGATATCGAATCTTCTAGAAGGGAATCTTCTAGAAAGGTGAGTTGGCTTTCGAGTGGTTATTCAAGTACTGGAATTCCAGACATCTTGGGATCATTCCCTATCCAAGTAACTAATCTATCTCTTCCTATATATTGAGGATATTTCTCATGGAAAGGGTTAAGTTGAGCAGGCATCAAGTTAGCAAGATATTGATTAGAGAATCAGTGCAAGACTGTATGGAGGACTGATGCTACAACAACAAGAGACAACAGCAAGGTCATCACAAGTAGTTGATTTTCTTCATGCATGAGCAAGTGTGTGTGTCAGAGATGGAAGCCATCGAAAGGAGACCTATGAAATCAAGGCTCAGGTTGTAAGTTTCACTTTCAATTAATTTAATACAGTAATATGTCCCTTTCCCATAAAGATGATGTCACTTTATTACATAATTCCTTGATCATATGTATAGACTAGTCATTGAATAAGTTAATCTGCCTTTACTTCGATTGGTTCATTTTGTTGTGATCTGGACGGGACGAGAGCATTGGAGCAAAGCTTGGAACAACAGAGATCTAAGGAGAGTGTTCATAAGGTATGTCCATAACCATTTATCTCTTAGTTCATTCAATAGACTAGATCTAGGGAAAGTGTAGTATTCTGTCATGTTTTGTTCTAGATACCAAGTGGATCTAGGGAGATCGGTTAGTGTCCACACCTACGGATTTATCCCATAACAAAATTGGCGGCTTCACTAGGGAGATATCCCTTTTTTCTTGTTGGTTTTTGAACTTTCTGTGGCCATTTGCTCTGTTTTCATTTTTCTTTTAATTTGTCTGTCTCTGAGTCCTCAGGATACCCTGAGAGACCTTCTGGGTCTATAAGCCAATTTGATTTTTACTTGCTTTTTCAAAATTTTCATTAGTTTCAAGGATTCTCGCACTGTGTCCATTAGCAGCCTGCGAGAACCTTGACAGTTCTCACTCTGCATATACATTTCAGTGCGGATAGTTCGCATGTTGCATCAAAGTGGCCTGCGAGAACTATAGTTTCTCGCACTGTGTCCCACACTGGCCTGCGAACAGTTTTTTGAAATTTTTGAATTCAAGTTTTGACTCTGTCAATAGCTCATATATGTTGATTTAGACCTCTTTGGCTTGTTGAATCAGTGACTTACATATCTTTTTCTATAATTGGCTTGCTGCAACTGATCTAGGTTTTCTAGGTGTTTTCTTGCCTTTGAAGCTTGACTTTCATTTCTTAGCTCTTGTTGGCATTTTCATTCCCTCTTACTTCTGGAGTTGAGTGTATCTAACTGGCTGAGAACCAGGGATTGGTTGAGAGTTGAGTGTTTGGTGTTTCTCTTGTACTTGTTGGTTCGAAAGAACAAATTTTTCATTTACATTGAGAAGCTCCTTGGTTTGCTTTTGTTTTTTCTTTCATTGAAAGTTTTGGTTTGGGTTGTTTGTTTGAGTCTTTATAATTTGGTTTTCTTTTCTCATTATTCAGAGTTCTGCTTCGAAAGTGAACTGCATGTCTTCTTTCAAGTTTTGTTTTTTCTTTTTTCGAGAACATCGAAAATCAAAGTTTTAAGAGTATTGAAGTTTTGAAAAAGACATATGGACTTTGCTTATTGATATATGATTGTGTGCATTGGCATCTGAAAGGAAGTTGAGCATTGCATTTGCATTGTAGTATTGAGATTGATTCGAAAATTGTTCTCTCTCTCCCATAACTAGGATTCATCGAATGAAAAGAATTATATTTCATCATATCCTTGCATTATTTGGGTCAGATTTATACATCACGAGTTTCATTTCCATTGCCTTTGAGTAAATAACAGCCTGTAAAAACATTACGTAATATTAAAATTGATCTAGTAACTCTTTTCTAGGGCTCTTTTACACCAACATTTATCTAGGCTAGTGCTTTGGAGTAAGCAGAGAGACACACTCTCCAACAGCTCAACAACAAACAATAGCATCTTGAGTTAGGGAGTGTAAAATTCCATTGACCGCATATTGTCCTGGGAAGCCCTTCTAACACAAGGGTCAAGCATTAGGTCGCATTGGTGTTGGCAGAGATACTAACCTGCTTTGTTGACATCAGTGTAGAAATTGCACGTATTACGGGGATCACTCCGAGGTATACCCACAATTATGAGTGGAATCCTTTGAGTTGGTTTCGGGCTAGATACCCTGCCCTTGCGTGTGGATCGGACTGACGACTTTTTCCCCAGGAAGTACTGTTGTTTGTGGTGACCTTAGTTGCTTATCTCTCTAGGTTCTTACCCAAGGTGACTGTGGAGGGGAAAGTCTTCACGGTACTTGGAATTGACATTGGCCAAACTCACTCGGGCTCCTTGGAGGGTATACCAACGATTATGTGTGGGAACTTGCACCAGGGCGTAAGTCTGTTAAGCAGGTCGTCAACGTAACTTTTCCATCTTAGCCCCGCCCCTTCTCATCTCGTTGTTGCGATGTTGGATTTCATCACCAACTAGTGGCTTCAACATTAGAAGGTATTGTTTGCTTGGTGATTGCTTCTAGATTTTGTTTGCTAGGGTGTGTTGTTCTTTCCTCGAAGTTGACCATAGGATTTTCATTGGGGAGTTGGTTACTTGTTTACAATTTCTCCCCCTATGGATTTAGGACAAAACATACCTCCTGCATTGGCCCAGTATTGGAATCAACTTATGCAGAAATTTCCCCAAAATGCTGGGGGGCAGCAAGCTGTCCCTACTATAGGCCAACCATATCCAGGTGTGACTAATCCTATTTGGGGTTCGGGTGAGACTACTCAACCTCAAGTCACTACTCAATCTCAAGGTCAAAATCCTTGGGGTTACTATCCGATTCAACCACCACCAAACCAACCAGGATCTTCCCTTTGGGGGCAGACTGCATACGGTCCTACTGGTTTACCGACAGGGCTTCCACCCCAAAGTCACCAGTATCCACAAGTGAATCGGCAATTGCCTTTTCTTGCTAATCTGGATTTGCCATATTTTTCTAGGATTCTTAATGATCCTATTCGTCACTCTCCCCAATGGCCTGCTATTCCTGCAAAGCTTCCATCATACATTCCAAAATTCGATGGGAAGGTGGGAGAGGACCCAAATAATCATGTCATGACTTTCCATTTGTGGTGTTCGTCCAACTCGTTGAGGGATGACTCCATTAGACTCCGTCTTTTTAAACGAACTCTTACGGGTGCTGCTGTGAAGTGGTACATTGAATTACCACGAGGTTTCTTTTCTGATTTCAACACCCTTGCAATGGCCTTTCTAACACACTACCAGTTACCGATTCGATACGATACCAGAACCGAGATTTTAACCTCCTTCAAACAAAGATCGGGTACTCATATATCCGATCATATTCATGAGTGGCGGCAGAGGAGACATCTCATTAAACTTGAGCTTCCCGATCAGTTGTTGGCCAAATGGTTTACAAAGTCTTTTGTAAACAAAATTGGTAAAGACATTTCTATGGGCGGTGTTGTCACCGAAGAGCAGGCTATTAGTCGTGCTCAGTATCTAGATCTCGTTTATTCGCAAACAGGAACCTTGTATGATTTACTACCTGATTTACCTTGTCCTGGTACTTCTACTACTTCTACTGCTCTGGCTGCCTCGCATGCAGCTGATGGTGTGATTGGTTCCACTCATAGCCACTCACATTCTGTTTCAACTACAACCCCGAAATCCAATTCTTCTAATGTGCAAAGTGCTCTGTCTCCTGCTCCTCCCGCCGGTAAGACCTCTGAGGTGAACGCTATTCAATCTACACCAGCTGGTAAGAATAAGTCTAGAAAAGGGCGAGGAAAGAATAAGGAGGGTAAAAACAATAATCCGAATGAGCAAACCAAATCTCCTCCTGTTGATGATCGAGATAAGCGCAAACCACGCTACCCTTTCCTTATCTGTGGTGACGATCACTACACGAAGGATTTTCCGAGACGTGCCGAGGTTAACAAGTTCCTTCAAGGAACACCTAAGCCCTCTACACCGGCAGTCTTGTCTCAACCCTTCCCGTCTCAACAACAGGCTTCGTTGGTCATTCACGACCAACCTTCTACTTCTACATCTTCTTATGTTTTGATGTGCACCGGTGATTCCAAGAAAAACAATGTTGCACTTACCACTAGAGCTAAAGACTATACTCCTTCTAAGGAGAAGGTTGACGACTTACCTCCTGATTTGGTACAACCCTCTCCACCGAATCCACCCACGAACGGTCCTCTTCATCTCGAACGGCCGAGCCTTGATACAGTTATACGACCACCCCCAAAAGGTGTCATTAAGAAGTCGGCATTCAATCCTCATGCTCGGGCAACCCAGAACTATAGCATTGTCGAAGATCTGGCCCAAGCACCTTCAACAATGTCTGCCCTGGAATTCCTTCAGTCTTGTCCTGCACAACGAATGGCGCTGTTGAAAGCTATAGGTGGCATTGTTCCAACAGATGAGAATCTGATAGTCTTTAACTTGGATGATCATATTCCAAGGTTACCCCCACAACTTGCTTTTCAAATCTAAGTTGTGGTCTCCGACAAGAGTATTTTCCGGATTGTTGTCGACGAGGGTGCCTCTACGTGCGTCATGTCTTTTTCTTGTTGGAAAGCCATTGGCTCTCCCCCATTAAACGAATCACAAAACACTTTGCGAGCCTTCAACGGCTCGGGTTTTAAACCCTATGGTGTTCTTCTGTCGTTGCTTGTCACTCTGGAAGGTAAGACCATCCAGGTGGAAGTGGAAGCTTTCGATACTCCCTTGGATTACAATCTTCTACTTGGTCGAAGCTGGGTCGATTCTATGCGTGTTGTCGTGTCAACCCTTTTCCGTGTCTTACGTTTTCCTCACCAGGGAAAAGTGGTTACTGTCGATCAACTTGACTTCTTTAATGCCGATACTCACACGGGCAACATGCCGTTCATAGCCAACACCCCACCGGGTTATGAGAATGTTGGTGTCGGTCTTTTAAAAGACTCGTCGTTAATGGGTATTTTCCCCATACCACCACCACTCAATATTCCAAGCCCGTCAGTTGCTTCCATTAATATGATCTCTACTGTACCTCATCAACTTCCTGTGTCTTCTAACCCTTGGGTAGTCCCTGCTCCTGGAGATCATGTTCGTTTCGGCAACATCATGCCGTTAAGTCCGGTTGAGTCCACTTATCAAGCCATTCAATCGGCATCACCTTCTACACCTTCTTTTGAGGAGTTGTCTCTGGATCCTTTTCACGTTATCTTTCCCTCTGACGAGATGATCATGTCCGTCATGGTTGATACCCCTTGGGATGATGGGCATCATCATTCCATCTTGTTTCTGGAACAACATACTCTTGAGAATTACCAACGGATCTCGACTCCGTCGACCGTTGTTGTCACCATGACCGTTCCCGGATCTACACGTGATGTGTTTGCGGAAGGGAACCTCAGTAACATTTCACCCACGATACCCATAGATATTTCAGTGAAACCTGGGATCGTTGAGAACGTTCATATTGGAGCTTCGTGTTCTCCCGAAGAAATTGTCACTTATATTTCATTGTTCAAAGAATTTCGTGACATCTTTGCGTGGAGTTACGAAGAGATGTCAGGTATTGACCCTGCTATCGTTGTTCATGAGATTAAGACATACCTTGGAGATAAACCAGTCCGGCAGCGCCTCCATCCTGTCCATCCACGTAAAGCGAAAGCCATTAAACTTGAAGTTGAAAAACTTCTTAAAGCCGGTTTTATTTACCCTGTGGCATTGACAGAATGGGTTTCCAACCCCGTACCGATTGACAAGAAAGGAGGTAGTATACGCGTTTGTGTTGATTATTGGGATATCAACAAAGCTTGTCCAAAGGACAATTTTCCAACCCCTTTCGTCGACCAGATCGTCGATGACTGTGCCGGTAGTGAAATCTTTTCCCTCATGGATGGATTTTTCGGCTATAATCAAATCAATATCGCTCCTAAGGACCAACATAAAATGACTTTTATTCGTCCTTGGGGTACTTTCGCCTACAGGAAACTCCCCTTCGGTGTGAAAAATGCAGGGGCTACATTCCAACGTGCTATGTCTTACGCCTTTCACGATATCAAGCATATTGTCCAACCTTATTTGGATGATTTTCCAGCTCACTCTTTACGTCGGGTCGATCACCCTACTCACCTCCGATCAATTTTTGTTTGTTGTCGATTCTATCGCATTCGCCTGAATCCTCATAAATGTGTCTTTTGTGTAGATTCAGGCCATCTCCTTGGTTTCATTGTTTCATGCCATGGGATCTGGGTAGATCCTATCAAGGTCGAGGCGATTCTTAATCTCCCTCCTCCTTCTTCTTTGCGTCAGTTACAAAGTTTGCAAGGGAAAGAAAAATTTCTTCGTCGTTTCATCCCGAATTATGCAGAGATTACTCGTGGTTTCACACGTCTTCTAAAGAAAGATTCAGAGTTTGTCTAGGATACGGTTGCTCACAACGCTTTTTAAGATTTAAAGTTATCCCTTACCAAAACTCCTCTTCTTTTCCCTCCGGATTATCGTCGAGATTACTTTCTTTATCTAGATGCGTCCGAGTATACCATCGGCATGGTCCTCATTCAAGAGGATGACAACCACGATGAACATGTTATCTATTACTTGAGTAGAAGTTTATCATCCATGGAAATCAAGTACCAACATGTTGAGAAGCTGGCCTTGGCTGCTGTCCAAGCAATCCAACGTTTTCGTCATTATATTCTCTCCAGGAAGACTACAGTGATTTCACACTGTAACCCCATGCAACATATATTGACCCATCAATTGCTGGGGGGCAAGTACTCCAAGTGGATTTTTATTCTCCAGGAGTTTGATTTGGAATTCGATCACGCCACGTCGAAGAAATCTCTAGTTTTCGCTGAGTTAATTTGTGATTTTCCCCACACTACCATGGAAAAGGTAGCAGTTGATTCGTTACCTGACGAGTCACTTTTCCTTATCAATACCGACGATATTTGGTACGGATATATCATTATATATCTCCAAACTCAAACTTTACAGCCTGCTTTGTCCAGTAATGAACGACGTCGTGTCCGTTACCAAGCACGTCATTATATTATCCTTGGTGATACTCTTTACCGTCGAGGCATTGACTCTATATTTCAGCGTTGTTTGACTTTTGACGAAGCTGAGAAAGCTTTGAATGACTGCCATTCAGGAGCATGTGGCGGTCATATGTCTGGGTATGCTACTGCCCAGAAGATCTTACGTGCAGGTTACTTTTGGCCTTCCCTATTCACTGACTGCATTACTGCTGTTCAACAGTGTCATGCCTGCCAGACTTATAATCAGAAGATTCAATCGCATCCTGCTCCCCTTCATCCTGTGGTCTTACTAGGTCATTTTGCTAAATGGGGCATTGATTTCATGACATGTCACCCTCACTCGGCCGGGGGGCATGGTTACATTATTGTAGCTGTTGATTATTTCACAAAGTAGGCCGAGGCGATGCCGACATTCGACAATACTGGGAAGACTGTAGCCTTATTCCTTTTCAACCATGTCATCACTCGTTTTGGTGTTCCTCAGGCTATCATTACTGATCACGGTAGTCATTTTAGAAATAATATGATGTCTGAACTTACAGAGAAGTTGGG
>JZKD02S1973132.1:935685-956467 GCA_000966675.3 Picea glauca | reverse complement strand
ATGATGTCTGAACTTACAGAGAAGTTGGGCCTTCATCATGATAGCTCAACGCCCTATTATCCACAGGCCAATGGCCAGGTCGAAGCCATCAATAAGGTTCTTATAACTATGATTCAACGGATGATAGGAATCCATAAAACCAGTTGGAACACGATGTTGTTTTGAGCGTTGTGGGCATATCGGACGTCTGTTAAGTCTGCCACATGATTCACGACTTTTCGATCAGTTTATGGCATGGAAGCCATTCTGCCAATAGAATGTGAGATACCGTCTTTGAAGCTAGCTGTAGAGCTCTTACCTAATACTTCTGCCGAAGAGGAACGTCTGTTGTATTTGATGCGATTAGACGAGACTCGCCGTGATGCTACTCTTGTAATAGAAGCCCAGAAAAAACATGTTAAAGCACAGTATGACAAGCATGTCAAACCTCGTGTCTTCTCTGAAGGAGATCTTTTTCTTCTTTATGAACAAGATAAAGATGTCCTAGTTGTTGGGAAATTCGAACCAATGTGGCGTGGTCCTTATATTGTCAGTAAAGTGTTGGAAAAGGGAGCATATGAACTACTGGATTATGATGGTGTACCTTTGAGTGAACCCAGGAATGGGTTGTACTTGAAAAAGTACTATGCATAAGTCATTTGTGCATGAGTACTTGTATTTTATGTATCATACTGTGTGAGTGTGTTACTTTAGTTTTGCTTTTGACGTTATCTGGTCTCTACCCTTACGTGATGTTGTGTTTGTTTGCCAGATGTCGGAGTTTTCGCTACCTTATATTGGCTTCGCTGATGGTGCTAGCCGTAGTACTCGGAACCTAGCTTCCGCTGCTTGGGCAATCTATGCCCCGACAAATGAACTCATCTCTCTACGAGGTATCTGTCTTGGATGAGCAACCAACAACATTGCAGAGTATAGCATCGTGGTCGAATTATTGGTTGATGCTATCTCTCTAGGAATTCGTCATTTAGTTGTTCGACTTGACTTGCAGTTGGTAGTACTACAACTCAGTAATATATATTCTATTTGAAGCCCTACTTTATTAAGGGTATACTTGCGGATTCACCTCTTGGAACGACATTTTGATTACATAGAATATCAACACATTCTGAGAAGTCTTAATACATTGACAGATGCTTTAGCTAATTTTGTATTGGAAAGGCATTTAAATCACTTATAAAATCAAACACATTAAATTGTACACAAATGTAAAGTAAGCCGGTAGAAACCATGTATATATATATAACGATCAAAGTTTGTTTTTTTTTTACAAAATGTGTCCGAAGACCAAAATATCAAAAATGAAGCTCTTGGCTTCTACAAAAAGTGACATCACTAATGATGTTCATGATAGCATGCTAAGGTCCTAGCAACTCTACGGAGAAAATGACCCATAGAGGCAGAGACTCCCAAGATGTGATGTTGATTGCGTCGTGGGATCTCCTCCAGAGGCATCTCTGGAACATCGGCCATCAGACCCTCTAATTTTTGCTCCACTGTAAGATAGTCCTCGGCATACTGGGGGACTAGCACTGCTGCCTCTCCTCGACGCTGGACAAGAGAACTACCAGCTGGTCTATATGCCCCAACATCTGTGTTATCAACAAGATTTTTTGGTGTTAGTCTTCGGATAGAACTATAAAACCAAAAACATTTAATATGATGAAAATACAAAAACATCTAAAAAGTTAAAAAGTTGGTGTACTTCTTAACAATATTTCCCCACTGTGCGTCTTCAGGAAGGACAAGGTCCGGATCACCGTGAAAGTCCAAACCAGCATACGCATAATCCTCTATCATCAAAACCTGGCCTTGGAGCCAGTCGAAAAAGCGATCGTCATACCCGACGATCGGTCCTGTCACATGTCTAGCCATAAGTAGGCACCATCGTAACATCCGTGGATCCCTGGGACCCGGAAAGTGCCAATCATCCTGAAGCCTATACACTGGGACCCTCTCATAGAAGAAAGACACCAGCAATGATCCATAACCAAACTGCTTTAGATCTCCACGCCTGCATTTGGTCAATTATTTCTTCAGGTTGCGTAATACTGTGTCAGCCCAGTTGAAGACCCGTGGCTCGACACACTCGAGGGCATACTAAAAATAGCTCTGTAGAGCCATATGTGGGGCAACACTTCCTGCCATCCGAGCTATAGTAAAGAGAATGGTATGGAGAGTTATATCAGTAACTCCCCAAATGGCCACTTTTTCCCTTTTTCGTTCAGCCTCTGTCATGCAATACTCTCGGCAATACTCGCTCATTTTCATACCTCCCCTGCGGTTACCAGTCAAACTGACATAAGAACCCCGTCTTGACAACCCGGTCAGGAAATAGATATCCTCAATATCAATCGTCAATGTGTGAGCACCAACATTAAAAACCTGTTGATCTGGATCCCACATCCGGATTAAATGTTCCAACAATCGAACTTGGGCTCTCATGCCCGGTATGCAGAAATACTTTAGGAGACCGCAATCTCTTAAAGCGACAATGGTTTAAGGATGATTTTCGGCGGTGGAATTATCATCTTCGTGTTCTCTTTCCCTTCATTCGAGCACCATTGTGATAGTTATTAACCTGCATAACAACCATGTGAAGCTAGTTAATGATTTGAAACATGAGGAAAATTGGTTTTATTGGCTAAATATTATAAAAAAATTTGGAATCTGCGCTGTTCACAGGTGGCTTTAGCACACAGTGCGAAATTCTCGCACTGTAGCTCAAGCCCACCTGCGGGAATGAGAACTTCTCGCAGGCCCCGTATGTGCAGCCTGCGAGAATCCTCATTCACGCATAGGGTTTCAAAACTAACTCAAAAACTTGGAATTTAGCCATTCAAATCATGAAATTAAACCATGAAAGGCTATAGAATTGAGAACTTCCAATCTGATCCAGACGGTTTGTGGAATGATGCCCCAATGCTCCCGGAAATCGACGATGAAGATCGGAGGTAAAATGGAAGTTTTTGCACTACAATGGTAAATGGGTAAAACAATATGGTAAAAATAAATGGTAAATTTGTTTTATTTACTTTTTACCATAGTAAAAGTGGGTTTTTCATATTTATTCACTCTTTTACCCTAATTTCTAATACGAAAGTGAGTAAAATGGCTTGCAGGTACACAAGGCAGATGATTATGGATGGAAAAACTTTTGCGGTATGATGTGTTTTGTTTGTTTCCTATGGCTTTTCTTAAGTATCTTTTATCCGTTCTTGCACTGGCGAAAAACCTAGAACATGATCGAGCATTGTTTTATCCCTTTTCCGGGCTCGATGTGGTTACACAAAAAAGGAACCCCCCTGGAGTTAACTTTAAGCTCTGTTCACGACTCCCTAAACATGAAAAGATTGTCGAGAGATCTTGCTCTTTTCACGCTCGTTAAAGTATTTGATGTTACGCGTCCTTCGAGCGATAGTTTAACCCTTTTTCGGTCTCGTTGGACTATTGTACGAAAAAGGAACTGAGAGAGTTCTCTTTTGAGTGTTTTTCCAAACTCTATAATCCTGAAAAACCTTCAAGTTTTCTATCTCTGGACTCGTTAAACAAACATTGACTGACCCGTAATGGGACCGAACCACTCCTTCTTAGGGTTCGTTAAAAATACTCCAAGGGACTCGTCTGAAGGATGAGCTTATATTAACAAGAATATGTGATCCTCTTCAAGCTTGCATAAAAATAAAGAGGTACTTGCCAAAAATGGTGGGGGGAAAATTTGGGAAAGGGATATGTTTCATTTTTGTGTTAATTGGCAGTAAGTGTCGCTCTTGAACATGACACCCCCTATTCATCATTTGAAGCCGGTTTGGGAAATCCGTTTGTCTCTCATTCGATTCAGTAACAAGGTCTTTTCATCTGTCGTCTTTGAGTCAATGCTGCCAAATCATTGGTCGTGTGATCCATATGTTCAAGAGCAGTCCAAAACCTATATTGAGTCGGCCATCTGCAGTTGTACTTTCACTCTGAGTCGGCCTTCCCTGTGTCCAAAGTTCAATTGTCACATGCTCTGTTTCACTTTCAAACTCTGTTACTCATTTTGTGTCACTGATGTGGGATACATCAAGGCCTTCCTGTGACGATTCTTGTTCTGTCGACTTCAGCACACTATCTGGAATTAAGACTTAGAAATTATTTAGTACCTTGAAGCTTGCATGCCTCAATGGCAAGTTTCTCACTTTAGACAGTGGGTTTACATCATTGACCCCTGATCGAGAGATTCCGTTGAGTGTTCAACATCAACTCATTTATTCACAGTCGACGGATTGTACTATAGTACCTTGGGAGTCATTGGCATTAATGGTGATTTCCCTCGCACTTGTTAACGGTATACATCAATGACCGGTAATCAAGTGGTTTCTACCATGTTCGACTTCGACACATGTAATCACATGGTCAGATTCGTACTTTGGGCGACGAGATTGAAGGCCTTGGATATTATCTTTGTGATCTAGGCTGCGATGGAGTATGCATAATTTGCGACACATAGATCCACTGTGTATGTTTCGTGGCTATGTCGTCTTGACTAAAAAAATTTCGCACAGATCCACAGTGTATTCAGGTGGCTGTGCTATATATTGACGGCATGGATCCACATCATATGATTGGTGGCCATGACCTTTGTGTATGATGCCATCAGTCTATGATCTGAGTATGGGAATGCCTACCTCGGATTTGATATACATGATATTCTGCTGATGCTTGGATGTTTGCAGGTCTCTGATTAGATGTGCTTTTGGTTCTTGACACACACATGCAGCTTACAAAGTCTATCGACTGTCACTGGTTCCGCTCTCAGAATTTGGGGGGCATTCTATTATCCACAAATTTGGTCATTGTGATGATGTCATGATGATGGAAAATCAAGATTTTTACCAAGAATACTTTCATGAGAAAAGTTACAGTTGTTTTCTTCCAGAATTCACATTTTGAAACATGTTCACAGGCTACTTATATATTCACCTGCGAGAATGCCTGATTCCCGCAGGCTACCTTAAGCTAGGGTGCGAACTTCTCGCACTGTGCTCATGGTTAGGGTGTGAACATGCTCTTAAAGAGGAAAAAGATAAATATCTCGAATCTTCTAGAAGGGAATCTTCTAGAAAGGTGAGTTGGCTTTTGAGTGGTTATTCAAGTACTAGAATTCCAGATATCTTGGGATCATTCCCTATCCAGGTAACTAATCTATCTCTTCCTATATATTGAGATGATTTTTCATGGAAAGGGTTAAGTTGAGCAAGCAACAAGTTAGCAGGAGATTGACTAGAGAATCAGTGCAAGACTGTATGGAGGACTGATGCTACAGTAGTAAGAGACAACAACAAGGTCATCACAAGTAGTTGATTTTCTTCATGCATGAGAAAGTGTGTGTGTCAGAGCTGGAAGCCATCGAAAGGAGACCTATGACATGAAGGCTTAGTTTGTAAGTTTCACTTTCAATTAATTTAATACAGTAATATGTCCCTTTCCCATAAAGATGAGGTCACTTTATTACATAATTCCTTGATCATATGTATAGACTAGTCATTGAATAAGTTAATCTGCCTTTACTTCGATTGGTTCGTTTTGTTGTGATCTGGACGAGACGAGAGAATTGGAGAAAAGATTGGAACAACAGAGATCTAAGGAGAGCGTTCATAAGGTATGTCCATAACCCTTTATCTCTTAGTTCATTCAATAGACTAGATCTAGGGAAAGTGTAGTATTTTGTCCTGTTTTGTTCTAGATACCAGGTGGATCTAGAGAGATCGGTTAGTTTCCGCACCTACGGATTTATCCCATAACAACATCGCAGGAACCTAGAAGAAATCACTAAGGAATGGCCTGCATAGTTCCTTATACCATTCGACCAAGCAAAATTTTCCGAGCCCCACCTCATTGGAAGTCCGGTGGTTATTCACGAAGAGTATGATGCACCGATATGTAGAAGGAAGAAAAATAAATACGATGTACATGAAATACACAGCACATCAGAAGAGACTACATAATATTCACCTAGCAGAGGAGGAGATGATGAAGTGGACAAAGAAGAAAAAGAAGGGGAAGAAGACAAGAAAAAGCAAGGCAAAGTAAAATCGCCTAGGAACCCCCTTTAAGAGGTAGAGAAATACAAGAAAAGAAATGTTTCCCACACGAAACCTACATCACAGAAGAAGTCCAAAAAAGGTAAGTCAAAGATACAAATTGTACTCATGGTTGATTGCTTTGACTTCATTATCGCAGTTGTATCAGATTCCTCGGAATATATTTTGTAGAGAAATGAAGCCAAACAAGAAGCCATGTATGATAGAATTGAGACAGAGCTAAGAGGTGTACATCAAGCCATTCACTCTAGTCGCGTAGTTCCCATTGTGCCCCCACCACCAAAAGAACCTAATTTGGGAGATGAGACTGCCCAACTTCGCAGAATAGCTGACGCGACCAAAGCTCGCCTTCATTGCATGCAAGAATAAAGAGAACAGACCATAATGGCCCTGAAGAATGCACAAGAGGAAATCATATAGAAACGTTGAGTTGCATAGCAGGATAAGGACGACCTCCAAACCAAGTTCGAAGAAAATAAAGAGAAAATCTAGTAGGACAAAGAGCAGGTTAGAGTTAAAGAAGCAGTCAACAGATAAATTCACTCTGTGACAAGCTTGGAGAAGAAGGAAGAAGACCTGGTAGTAAATAAATTCGTTAATCTTGTTGAATCCATTCAACAACTTCAACAGAGGGTCGCTTAGTTAGAGCTACAAATAGTGCCAAGCACTCCGCAGGAAGTGCGAGACTAGAGAGAAGAAACTTCCCAGAGCACAGTTGAAAGGATCAAAGCATTAGCCGTGGAATGTAAACAACTAAGCAGTTGCAATGCTTTGAATTATGAGCGCCTTTCTGAGGACCCTGAACTGAAGACGCTGGAGTCGTAGCTCTAGGAATAAAAGAAACAAACGAAAATAGTACAAGTGCAGTTGAAACTCCTATAAACAGTTGAGAGGATGAAAATATCCCAAGAACACCGCACGTCTCAGCAATAGGTGCATGCCATCCAAATCAAAGTCATGGAAGTGACTCAGAAGCTCTAGCCAGTCGAAGATGCAAGTTGACTACTTTTTGAGGAGATTGAAGGTCGAGGAGCAGAGCTAGAATAAGTAGTCACTTCAGTAGAACAGTTCTTATAAGGACCTATGAATGAGGTGGTTATTCAAGAGTTCGTCGAGCAAGAGGCCTTGGTGCAACAATAAGTTGAAGCATCTCGAGCCAAGCTCGAGGCGTTTGAGGAAAATTTACCCAAACGAGAGTGACTCGGAATGAGTCACAAGTGAGTGTTGGGGGCCTGTTGGCCGTTAATTAAGTTTTGGAGATCCTTGGTCATGTTTGACCTCTTTTGGAGTTTCGACAGGCTAGTCGAAGGCAGAGAGAAAATCGAATCAGAGATCGTGGGATCTTGTCCCCTTTTTAGGGAAGATTTTTGGATTAGGGTTTATGTAACAGGTATGGGATGTCAACCCATGGGTTTATCCATGTCTAGGCCCATTTTTTAATGTATAAATAGATATCTAGGCAATGTAAGAAGAGGCCAATGTGCTAAGTGTGAACCGTTGTGGATGCTTTGTGCATGCGATGTGTTAAGAACTTGCAGAGCTAAGTGCATGTGATTGTAAGAAACTTGTGTATAGACAGTAAGAAGGCTTTGTGCTTAAACCTAGCTCGGGGAAGGACAGATTTTCTGTCCTATGCGGAGAGGGTTCCAAGGCTTTGTGCATGTAATAAGATTGACAAAAGATAATAAAGAAGACGAAGAGTTGATGGACGTAGCCCCAAAGTAGAGTGAACCACATATATCATGTGTTATGGTTGCTTTGTGCATTATGGTTGTATGTTAGTGATGTGATTTATGCTTAGTTTCGATATCTTTATGTTTGATGCATCTGGTATACTAGCTTAGTTCTTAGTAATGTGAATGAATGCTAGATCTGATCTCTTTCTATATGCTAAGTTCTTAGATGTGTTTGATCTTTTTGAATATTACATTACTCTATAATTAGGGTTTTTTAGAGTTTACATATAAAATTTCACATGATTTCGACTTTGGCTACTTTAGTTATGACAAAAATAATATTTTGACTTTATTTTTTAACATTTTTCTTTTATTGATGTAGCATCTTGTTAACATAATATGACACATGGCTGTTACTATGATAATAATGTCCATGTATCATCCTTTAACAATACCATATCATCTCTCTAACATCCTTACCATAGAATATTAGATCTCCGTGGTCCCTTTGTTCTTTCTCTCCTTTAGTTTATAAACTTTATTATTATTGTGAATTTATAATGAGCCACTTATAGCTCTCTATCCTTTTATCCATCTCTCTATCCTTTTTATCCTCCACTTGGCATGATCTCTTCGATTAACGTGATGGGATCCCACTCTCACATCTATCTTATTTTTGATATAAAAAAAATTATATCTCATTCTTTACATAGGGAATGAGCCTATGGAGTATTAATAGATATGCATGCCCTTCCAACCTCAAGGAAACCATAGATATGTTATTTCTCAAATAGTGGTTTTATAATAAAATTCTTCATTGCATTAATTTTCTTTATGAAGGAAAACTCAATCCTTTAGTCATATAGATAGACAATTACTTTTGCGGAAGGCTCTTAAAACATAAATCCAAAATAATAGGTGACAGTCAAGATTAATAAAGAATATTTGAACACATGTAATTTGTTTGTCTCGGTTATCTAGACAATGACAATGATTTAATTACGATCTCCGGTCCATGATTTGGAAGGCTTGTTAGTGGTTCCTCATCATGTAGCTTCATTAGTTTCCTTCTTTTCATATTTCCTGCAAAGCATGCGTCCTTGGCCGTCCTCATCTGGTTATATACACTATATCTCGTATTTCTTGTCCGTCTTTGTTTTCTAATTCTACGTCTCGGAGTTGCTCCTTTGAACAATTGGATTCAAGGATTATTAATCTGGTTAAACTGGACACGAACCTCCACCGGAAGACCTGTAGTTTTTAAACTGAGATGGCCCCGATGGAGGTACGGAACCCTTTGGAAGCGATTCGAACAACCCATTCTTCATCTCAATATTGTCATTATTTTCCACTTGATCTCCCTCAAATATGAATTTCAATTTCAGCGGCCTGCTAGCTGAACCTTCACTAACCATCGTGACCACCATAATCGAGCCAAAGTGACTCCTTTGGTTCCCTGCTGGAACCTTCACTGAATCCATATGTACTTTATGAAAGCCTGCCCTGCGCAACTTAACACCAGGCGCAAGCCTGGCATCTCCATGCGACCACAACCTTGTCTTAGCGCAAGCGCCCTTCGTGACTCGCGATCTTCTGAGTTCATGAGTCGAACACCCTTGACTCCTCTTTCTCCAAACGTCGATACCCGAGATGCGATACTGGTATGGCTCCTCCTTGTTAGCGCCTTCCAGACATAACCATCGGCTAGGGCTAAGTGCTATCACTACTCACAACTCGCGACTTCACAAGTTGGAGTGTTGAGCCCTCGTGCTCCTCCTTTGCGAAACCCCAAAATGCAAAAGGTCAGCGATGGGTTGGCTCCTTCCAAGGTGACGTGTGTCCACCACCTATCACCTGCTTCCACCTTTCTCTGGGCATTTTTTGTTACTGCACCTATCAACCACACAATCCCCACCTAACAGATGTGCCATGTGTTCGTAGGAGCCCTCGGCGCTCGACACTTCATGACATCTGCAATCAAAAAGAAATTATTTCAACGCCGAACCCCCAATATGCGATACCATGTGGAGGTTCTCGTCCAACGGTTCCCCGTGGCTTGGATCCAACAGTCTGGATCTCCTTCCCTGCTCCTCACAACTCAGGACTTCGTGAAAACAAGAATTTCGTATAGCCTCCAAAGTCACGAACCCTGAATTCGTGAAATGATCCAAAGACGTGGGTTGAAATGAGATCAAAAGCTCATATTGAACCACAATCGATGGTTCACGTTGATTCTTGATATTACGGTGGTGAGTTTGTCCAACTCCTAACCTCCTTATAGCTCCACTTGATCCTACGGTCCTCACGATTTCGCGAGCTCTCCACAGAGAATTATGACCGCCTGATTCACTCTTCAATGACTTCTACCCAACGACTGAGTGTTCTCTCTCCTGAACTTAATTTGTATGCAACGGTTTCAATATTTGTCTCCCTTTGAACACTTCAAAGGTGTTATCTATCCTAATATTTCTCTTGCAAACTCAAGTCTCCAAAAGAAATCATGCTCGCACTCATTGCGGTATCTTCCAAATAACCTCTTGTTATTTGAGTCTTCGACCCTGTGCACTCTTTGCAACAGTAGTCCTTCAACCTTCACCTTAGTTGGTAAGTTATAAGGCTTTAACCAACCTGCGCACATCTTGCACGATTCTGTGCCTCACCTGCACTTCTACTAGTTATGAGAACAATGATATCTCTCTTAAGCTTTCTGAGATAAAACTCAGATCCTCGTCAACGCACACCTTGCAGACGTTCACTGCACTCTTTGCAGGAATTCTTAGGAAGAGAAACAATTGAAACTCATTATTCTAATCTCTCAGACTTCATACACTCAACATGAAATCATACACCCGACACAACATTGAAACAAATGCATAATAGAGAAAATAAAACAACTGTAAACATACCATTTAACAAATGTAAACAGTAAGCATCATAGCAACATGAAAATTGAGTCAAAGCTTCATATATTAACTCAAGTGTTCATGTACATGAGTTCTTCTCTATAGCTCTCTGCTACAGCCATCCATCTTATGAAATCTGAATGATCATAATGTTCCTGTTACAATGATACAAAGGTGAGGGTGCCTATATCTGTTTTCCCTCCTACACTTCTAAACTGTCTAATCTATTAAATTAAATCTACCTACTTGCATTCATTACGCATAAATGCCTCTACAATTGACAGATGAGAGAAACACTCAAGATATGTTTACAACATCTAGACATAAATGTAAGTACACTTCCCCTAGCTATTACATTAATATCCGCTCATTAATTTTTCAAAATATTTCAAAATGTGCGTTGGTGCTTTTCTAGCTGTCTTCCACCTTTATGCTTTCCTGGATCGCTGCATACCATGCTCATGCATCATACTCCCTTGCTTGAAAATTTTCATGAACTCCTGTTCATGAGCTCTTGTATGGTCTGTCCATGCCTATGAATTGTTGCTTCATCCTCCCAACTGGCATATTCAATTGGATGTCCTTTCCACTTAACCAAGTATTCAAAATACTCTTTCCTCCTAGTCTTTTTTCTAATCCTTTTGTGAATTATGCCTTCCGTCTGTGGCTTTTCAGCTACAGGCATTTGTTTTTTCCATTGAACCTCTTTCTGTTCCTCCTCTGCTCCTGCTTCTTCATCTCTATAAGGGTACAAATCTGCAACATTGAATATCGGTGACATTCCGACCCCATCGAGTAATTCAATATCATATGCATTTATCCAAAATTTCCTTATGACCTTGCACGGTCCAATCTTTTTCATATTCAACTTATTATACGTTCCCCTTCGGAACCTCTCCTTCCTCAGATGCACAAGAATTAGATCACCAAGTTCAAATTGAAGTTCTTGCCTGTGTTGATCTACTCTCCGCTTGTATTCTTGACTTGAACTCTGCAATCGCTCCTTAACTCGGCTATGAAGCTCCTTCATTCCTTCTGCAAAGTCCTCTGCACTATCACTCCTGAATTCAACTTGCTCTGCATCTTTCATTTCAAAAACTCCCCTTGGTTGCATTCCATATACAACTTGGAATGGACTCTGCCCTATGCTTCTATTGAGTTAATCATTGTAAGAGAATTCTGCCTATGGAAAAATGTGATCCCACTAACTGTGGTGTTCAACCACTAAGCTCCTCAACAAATATCCCAAGCTCCTATTTATGACCTCTATCTGTCCATCCGTCCGAGGATGATATGTTGAGCTAAAAGACAAATTTGTCCCTAGCTTCTTCCACAAGGTCCTCTAGAAATGTCCCATGAACTTGGTATCTCAATCAGAAATGATACTCTTTTGCAATCCGTGAAGTCTGACGACTTCCTTGAAAAACAGGTTCGCAATATGAGTTGTGTTGCTGGTTTTATGGCATGGTATGAAATGTGCCATTTTTGAAAATCTGTCGACTACCACAAAGATTGAATCAAAACCTCTTTGTGTCCTTGGCAGTCCCAATATGAAATCCATGCTCACTGCATCCCATGGCCTTTCAGGTATGGGTAATGGTTGATAAAGTCCTTCATTTTGCCTCTTTCCTTTCATGTGCTGATAAATTCTACACCTGTCCACAAATTTCTTAACATTTGTTCTCATCCCTAGCCAATAATATGAGCTATTCAACTTTGAGAACATTTTATCATGACCGAAGTGTCCGACCAATCCTCCACTGTGTTTTTCCTTCAAAAAATTCTCCCTCATGGAGCATTTTGGAATACATAACTAATTTCTCTTGAACAATAATCCATCTTGGATAATGTATTCATTCCATTGGCTTCTATCCCCAAGAATTGGATTCTCAGATGCCTCAAATGCCTCCTTAAAATCTGGATCATCCCTATACATTTCCCTAAGGTTATCAAAACCCAAAGTCTTGACTCTAAAGTCCTGCATAAGAAAACATTTCCTGCTCAAAGTATCAACAACTTTGTTAGCAGTTCCAGAAATATGCTTGATAACAAAAGTAAAATTTTGCATGAATTCAACCCATTTAGCAATCTTTTGGTTCAACTTCTCCTGTCGAGTCACGAATTGCAAAGCGTGATTATCGTTGTACAAAGCAAATTCCTTGGGAACCAAATAGCGTCTCCATTTCTTCAGTGCTTGTATGACTGTGAAGAATTCCTTGTCATATGTGGAGTACTTAATCTTTGCTTCATTCAGTTTTTCATTGAAGTATGTGATCGACCTATTGTCTTGGCTCAAGACCACTCCAATTGAAAATACACTCACATCTAACCTGACTTGGAATGTCTTGCTAAAATCTAGCAAAACCAGAATTGGTTGCTCAGTGATCTTCTTCTTCAACAACTTGAAATTCTTTTCTGCTTCCTTCATCCAGTGAAAAGATTTATGTCTTTTCTTCACCGTATCCATCATTGGTGCACTAATTCCACTGAAGTTTCAGATGAATTTCCTGTAGAAGCTAGCCAAACTATGGAAACTTCGAAATTCAAACACGTTCTTTGGTGATGGCCAATTCTTAATCGCTTTTATCTTTTCCGAATCCATTTTTAATTCATTTGCAGAGAAAACAAAACCCAAATAAATGAGTTTTGTCCTCATAAATGATGATTTCTTCATATTGATCAGCAATTTCTCCTGTTGTAATCTCCTCATTACTGCAGCTATATGCTTTAAGTGTTCTTCTTTTGTCTTGCTAAAATTAATATATCGTGAAGATATACAATGAAGATTTTCCTTATGAAATCCTTTAGGACTTCGTTCATCAACCTCATGAAAGTACTGCGTGCATTCATTAAGACAAATGGCATGACAAGCCATTCATATAGCCCTTCATTTGTCTTGAATGTTGTCTTCCATTCATCACCTTCTCTCATTCTAATCTGATGATATCCGCTTTTTAAACGAATCTTTGAAAAAAACTTTGCTCCACTCAAGCAATCCATCAAGTCGCCCATCCTTGGGAATGGAAATATGTATCTAATGGTAATGTTATTGATTTCCCTTGAGTCTGTACACATTCTCCAGCCTCTGTCTTTCTTTGGGCTGAGCACCATTGGAACAATGCATGGACTCAAGCTCTCTCGAATCAATCCTTTGTCTCTTAAGTCCTAGACATGTCTCTTAACTTCTTCATTTTCCTATGGTGTCAATCGATGTGCTACTTTTTTTGGCAAACTGGCTCCAGGTATCAGATCAATATGATGACTTATACTTCTAATAGGTGGCAACAGACAAGGTAGTTCGTCCACTACGACATCAACAAACTCTCCCAGCAACTCCTAAATTTCTTCTAGTAAATCATCTATTCTCATACTGTTCAAAACAATTTTGGGTTTCCTGACCACAATAAATTGTGTGTCTTCCTTCTTCTTAACCTCATTAAGAAATTCCTTCCCACTCATGAGAAGTAAAGTGTTGTTCATGTATGTTTTCACCTCTTTATCCTTAATCAACAACAACATGTGAGTCCTACCATTTTTCTCCAGGGTGTACGTGTTCTTTCTCCCATCATGAACTATGTTTCTGTCATATTGCCATGGTCTACCCAGCAATAGATGACAAACATCCATGAGAATGAAATCACATAATATTTCATCTTTATATCCTCCTATTTTAAATTCAACTAAACACTCTTTAGTGACATTTACTTGATGTCCTTTTTGTAGCCACGAAACTCTGTATGGGCATGGATGTACAACAGTCTCCATCTCTAGCTTTTCTACCATCTCTATAGATATGAGATTGTCTGTGCTACCACTGTCCACTATGACCTTGCATACCCTATCTTTAGTTTTGCAAGCAATCCTAAACAAAATGTTTCTTTGGGATGGGTTCTCTACCTCCTTGTATGGCTTCAAGAGAACTTTCCTCATCATCAAAGATCTTCCACCCTCAGTGTCTTTTGCCTCAACATTCCATCCTTGAGCTTTGGCAATGTGAGTTTCACCACCATATTTCTTCTTATCTGGACACTCATAGGATTTATGTCTGATTTTCCCATAGATGAAGCATTTCACTTCACCTCCTCTACCTCTTCCTCTTCCTTTGGCTCGAGGAAAAGTATTTCTATCAGCATATTCCCTTCCTTGTGAGATTCCTCCTCTCTCAGGTTGAGGTTTCTTTCCCTCTTCCTTAGGTTTCTGAGTTTTGTCAAGTGGCCAATTGTTTTTCCTCTAGCTTGACTTCTACCTCAGCCTCTTTGACCTTGCTTCTGGCTCAGCTTCTCTTCAGCTTTCAGAGCTATCTGATAAGCATATTCCACATTTTGAATGGTCATGATGCCAATCTCATATTGAATGTCATATCGCAGACCATTCATGTACCGGGCAACTTTTGTATCATCTCTTTCCCGATGACCTGCTTTGATGTTTATCCTGTAGAATTCTTCAATGTATTTCTTCACTGACATCAGCTTCTGTCTCAAATTCTGCATCCTCCAAAACAGAGTTATTTGATAATCCCTTTGTATAAATTTGGCTTTCATCTTTGCAACCATTCTATCCTAGATTTTGATTTTATGCCTGCCCTTGCAGTATTTGTCTAGAGCTCTAATCTAGTCTAGAAGCTCTTCAACATCAAAGTTTCCCTCATACACTGGAATTTCCATTTTTGCTCTCGCACCTATCCTTACAACAACCCTGAATAGGCATTCATCTGTAGCATCTTTGACTGTAACTTATTCTCCTTCGTTTCCAAATTCATTTTCACTTTCTTCTTCACTAATATCCCCAACGTCCACTGTGCGCCTTTCTGGTGTCTCCATATCATCAAGCCTGGCAAGTAACTCACACATTTCTCTTTCCACTACTAGATCAAGAATTTGCCTATCTTTTCTTCTCAGCAACATGACTGAAATTTTTTCCTCTTTTCTCTCTACTACAGAAAGCAAAGAATTTTTTCTAAGCTTTGATAGCAAATGACGCAGACCCCCAACCCTCTAGCTGAGATCTTCTCAGGATCATTCTAAATTCTCCTTGAGCCAAAGCCGCTCCTTTGGTTCCCTGCTAGAACCTTCAACGAATCCACAGGTCCTTTATGAAAACTCGTCGTGCAAAACTTAACACCAGGCACGATCCTTACATCTCCATGCGACCACAAACCTGTCTTAGCACAAGCGCCCTTCGTGACTTGCGATCTCGCGAGTTTGTGAGTCGAACACCCTCAAATCCTCTTTCTCCAAATGTCGATACCCGAGATGCGATATGGGTATGGATCCTTCTTGTTAGTTCCTTCCACACATAACCACCAGTTAGGGCTAAATGGTAGCACTACTTGCAACTCGCTACTTCCTGAGTTGGAGTGTTGAGCCCTCGTGCTCCTCCTTTGCAAAACCCCATAACGTGAAAGGTTAGCGATGGGTTGGCTCCTTCCAAGGTGACGTGTGTATGCCACCTGTCACCTGCTTCCACCTTTCTCTGGGCATTTGTTGTTATGCTACCTGTCAACCATGCGGTCCCCACCTAACGAATGTGCCATGTGTTTGCAGGAGCCCTCGATGCTCGACACTTCGCAACTTCTGCAGTCGAAAAGAAATTCTTTCAACCCCGAACCCCTGATATGTGATACCATGCAGAGGTTCTAATCCAATGGTTCTCCCGTGGCTTGGATCCAATGGTCTCTATCTACTTCCTTGCTCCTCGCAAATCAAGACTTCATGAAACCAAGAATTTGATCTGGCCTCCAAACTCACTAACCCCGAATTCGGGAAATGATCCAACAACATGGGTTGAAACGAGATCAACGGCTCATATTGAACCATGATCAATGGTTCATGTTGATTCTTGATATTAGGGTGGTGATTTCGTCGAACTCCTAACTTCCTTACAGCTCCACTGGATCCCACGGTCCTCTTGATTTCACAAGCTCCCCACGAAGAATTCTGACCACCCAATTCACTCCTCAATGATTTCTGCCCAACGACTATGTGTTCTCTCTCCTGAACTTAATTTCTATGTGACGATTTCGATCTTCGTCTCCCTTTGAACACTTCAAAGGTGTTATCCCTCCCGATCTTTCACTTGCAAACTCAATTCTCCAAAAGAAATCATGTTCGCACTCCTTGCGGCATCCTCCAAATAACATGTGGTTATTTGAGTCTTTGACCCTGTGCACTCTTTGCAACAATAGTCATTCAAACTTCACCTTAGTTGGTAAGTTCTAAGGATTTAATGAGGTTTCACACACTTTTCACGACTCTGTGCCTCACCTTCACTTCTATTGGTTATGAGAACAATGATATCTCTCCTGAGCTTTCTGAGATAAAACTCAGATCCTCGTCAACGCACACCTTGCAGACGTTAATTGCACTCTTAGAAGGAATTATGAGGAAGAGAAACAATTGAAACTCATTCTTATCCTCTCTCAGACTTCATACACTCAACATGAAATCATACACCCAACACAACATTGAAAGAAATGCATAACATAGAAAATAAAACAACTGTAAACATACCATTTAACAAATGCAAACAATAGGCATCATAACACCATGTAAATTGAGTCAAAGATTCATATTTTAACTCAAGTGTTCATGTACATGGGTTCTTCTCTATAGCTCTCTGCTACAACTCTCTAGCTTATGAAATCTGAATGATCATAATGTTCCCATTACAATGATATAAGGGTGAGGGTGTCTATATYCATTTTCCCTCCTACGCTTCTAAATTGTCTAATCTATTAAATTAAATCMACCTACTTGCATTCATTACACATAAATGATCCTACAATCGACAKATGAGAGMAACGCTCAAGATCTGTTTACAACATCTAGATATAAATGTAAATACGCTTCCCCTAGCTAATACATTAATATCYGYTCATTAATTTTTCAAAATATTTCAAAATRTGCACTGGTGCTTYTCYAGYTGTCTTHTGCCTTTAYGCTTGCTTGGTTGGMTACTTAYRATGCTCTTGCATCACAATGAATMCTCATGCATGTTTACATTTATCMARAAAACTGTAGACTTAGTATCACTCACATCTTTATTGCATTATTCTTACAATTAAACTATCTTTTTCTTCAATACCAGAATTTTGATAACAAAGTTGTTGTGACCAAGTAATTTTATTTCAAAATGAAAATTATAATTGATGCAAAAGGAAGAAGTCAGGGAGATGTGAGATGAAACTTTACATGCCTTTTCCATATATATATATATATATATATATATATATATATAGTCATTCTTAAATTCCACTATGGATTAAGCTAGGTCATAAGGAGAAGCAAAATAAGGGATGGATGTGAAACATTCTTGTATAGAATGTTAGGTGAAAGTTAATTACATAAAAAATCAACAGATCTTCCATGAAAGACCAGTTTGCAACAATTATTGATCAAAGCAACTAGGAGGTTCCCTAAGTTCGAATAGATCCATCTTGCTTATTGTCTAAAATTATATTCATATTTACCAAGTCTGGCATGTTGAGAAGTGGCGTGGCATTCCGAGGCACATTGCTGCAAGAATCTAGAAAAATCGGTTTCTACAGTTTTTTTTGTAGCAATATCGGTGGCTAGAATAGACACAAAAAATCTCCCCTCATACATTATTTGTGACATTTGTTTCTTTATAGGTTTTCTCATTTAGTTATGTATGGTCTAGGTTTCTTGGATGCAACATATTTCGACTTTTGATATTGCATTGTTTATCTTGAAACTACTAGTAAAATTGTAGATTCAAGGATTTATTGGAAGAATGCAATCATAATCTATTTTTCTGCATGTCTCTTTGTTTTGTTCATTTTTAAATCATACTCGCCATAATTTCAACTTTCAGCACTATAAGTCCCAATGATTTTCTTTTTTGTAGAAGGGAAAATTGTGTTTCATCTTCTTCTTCTCATCAACACCTTTCATATGACTACCATGATTCTTATAACTGACCTCTAGTTCAAAAGTTGTTTCACTTTAAAGTTTTCATGTCTCCAATTGTGATGGCCCTTTTTTCTAGATAGGGTCATGGTCCCTCTATCCAAAGTCCCTGTATCCACACTAAACAAAACATACTCATAGGACCATATGCATTGGAGTCAAAGGCTTAAATGTTTGTATCAAAGCCTATCCTTCTTTCAATATGTTTCCTTATGGTTTGATAGGTTTTATAGCCTTGTTCCAATAATGGATGCTAAGGTATCGTCAGATTTCTTGTTATCAAAGTGTGGATCCACTTGGATTGGATCATCCAGACCATTCAGACTTCGACAAACATGAGTCATTATGAGAACTTAGAATTCAAAATAGTGTAATCCCTTTAACATTAGCGGCTAGTTCTTTATGTCATCACTAGAATTAATGCTATGACCAAGGCTTGTTTGTGGGTGCCATGGTGGTGTGACACAACCTATCCATCTCATCATCTTCCTCCTTCTACTTAGATACGATGAAGGAAGGGAAGCAAGGGTTAAAACCCTGTTCCATGGGGGTGTTGGGACAACATGCAATGGGCTTTCTAGGATGACATTTTCTATTGGAGACATGTTTATATATGTTTTTGTCTATAATAACATTCAATCTTTCCATATAAAAAGAAAATCGATTGTAATATTGTGTATTTCATGTTTTTTTGTATGATGTGTTTATAGACCCGTTACTTCGTTTGCGTCCATGAACATATGATTGTGAGTACAAGATGTTGAAGTTGAACATGCCAAATCTACAGAAACCAAAAAAAGGAAAATAAATTAGGTGTGCATTGTGGTATCTATATTGTTCATTTTTTTCTTGCTACTTGCATAATATGCTAAACATTGCTTAAAACAACTTGTGACACACAAATTACAAGATGACATTTATATTACATGTTGAAAGATATTAAATGAAAAAATGGTTGAGTGTAGATACCAACATTGACTTAGTACTAAGCAAAAATAGTCTTTTCAGATTAGCTTCATTTTCATCCATGACAACAAACTCTCTATTTCATGCACTACAATCTCTAGTTCATTTCGGCTATTCTTCAATTGAGTTGCACCATGCCCTGGTAGATAAATTCCTATTTCTCTTTCACAATGGTAACATTTATGCGTTAGAATCATTTCAGTATGAATTCATGCTTGACTTTTTGTATCAGTTGCATGGAATTCATGATGTTTGTACGTGTTTTTCAAAGATGCAGTTATCGACATCTACAAACCAACCTGAAAATAAGAGAGGGATATGGGGGGTACATTTTTCCTACAATGTCTAGCCAAAAAGATAAACATATCGATCAAAGTTTGGTCACTAACAAGGAAAATAAGGTACTTGTTTTTCAACGAAAATGCAAGTACATATATTTATTGCATCTTGTTCCATTCTAGTAATCCTCTTGGATTTAATTATGAACAATTTCTCCATAAAATACAATGCATATGAAATTTTGGAAGATCTAATACTTACTTGTCCCTCAAGTGCAAAAACCTTCAATTAGATAGGAAAGGTATTATGCATGACATGCATACTCATGGATTAGACATAGCAGTAGCTAGTACAACTAATTGTGTTTCGAGTTTGTTCATTGTAGTTGTCTACTTGATCATGACCTAGTTTGATGTACAATATCTAATATTGTACATTTTTTTGTCCTTTTGCAATGTACTTATATGTGAAAATCATAACACATTTCACTATTTGCATCAATATCTGACACCTGATGTGATACAAAGTGTACCAATAAGTGGTAGTTGGAAAGAGTATCTAATAAACATGGAAATTCCATATGAAAAGGGAAATATATAGGGTGGACCATTTTATTTGCAATGAGTGTCAATCATTTTCCAGGTAAATATCCAGGTTTGGTCCTCCCTTGCAAATAGCATTGTCAACTACTATATTGTTGATTCAAACTCCGATAAAACAATTGATGTTATGTCATTTCAAATAGATACATCACACATCCACTATGAATCACTGGTCCACCATCAACCATTGGTAAGACAAAGTTGAAATCAGGAATCAAATTTGGATTGTAACCAGGTTGTAGTAAGTCCAGACATGGTGGATGGAGTCAAGTGCCATACGATTATAGGAACATTGAATCCAACATGTAAGAAAAGTCACATTATGCTTCTTGTCCATGCATTGGAACA
>JZKD02S1973132.1:820285-830422 GCA_000966675.3 Picea glauca | reverse complement strand
CCATAGGCTCATTCCCTATGTAAAGAATGAGATATAATTTTTTTTATATCAAAAATAAGATAGATGTGAGAGTGGGATCCCATCACGTTAATCGAAGAGATCATGCCAAGTGGAGAATAAAAAGGATAGAGAGATGGATAAAAGGATAGAGAGCTATAAGTGGCTCATTATAAATTCATAATAATAATGAAGTTTATAAACTAAAGGAGAGAAAGAACAAAGGGACCATGGAGATCTAATATGCTATGGTAAGGATGTTAGAGAGATGATATGGTATTGTTAAAGGATGATACATGGACATTATTATCATAGTAAYAGCCATGTGTCATATTATGTTAACAAGATGCTACATCAATAAAAGAAAAATGTTAAAAAATAAAGTCAAAATATTATTTTTGTCATAACTAAAGTAGCCAAAGTCGAAATCATGTGAAATTTTATATGTAAACTCTAAAAAACCCTAATTACAGAGTAATGTAGTATTCAACAAGATCTAACACATCTAAGAACTTAGCATATAGAAAGAGATCAGATCTAGCATTCATTTACATTACTAAGCACTAAGCTAGTATACCAGATGCATCAAACATAAAGATATTGAAACTAAGCATAAATCACATCACTAACATACAACCATAATGCACAAAGCAACCATAACACAGGATATATGTGGTTCACTCTACTTTGGGGCTACGTCCATCAACTCTTCGACTTCTTTATTATCTTCTGTCAATCTTCTTACATGCACAAAGCCTTGGAACCCTCTCTGCATAGGACATGAAATATGTCCTTCCCCGAGCTAGGTTTAAGCACAAAGCCTTCTTTCTGTCTATACACAAGTTTCTTACAATCACATGCACTTAGCTCTGCAAGTTCTTAACACATCGCATGCACAAAGCATCCACAACGGTTCACACTTAGCACATTGGCCTCTTCCTACATTGCCTAGATATCTATTTATACATTAAAAAATGGGCCTAGACATGGATAAACCCATGGGTTGACATCCCATACCCATTACATAAACCCTAATCCCAAAATCTTCCCTAAAAAGAGGCCAAGATCCCGCGATCTCTGCTTCGATTCTTGCTCTGCCTTCTACTAGCCTGTCGAAACCCCAAAAGAGGTCAAACATGACCAAGGATCTCCAAAACTTAATTAAGGGCCAACAGGCCCCCAACACTCACATGTGACTCATCCCCAGTCACTCTCATTTGGGTAAATTTTCCTCAAACGCCTCGAGCTTGGCTCGAGCTGCTTCAACTTGTTGTTGCACCAAGGCCTCTTGCTCGACGAACTCTTGAATAACCACCTCATTCATAGTTCCTTATAAGAACTGTTCTACTGAAGTGACTACTTATTCTAGCTCTGCTCCTCGGCCTTCAATCTCCTCAAAAAGTAGTCAAGTTGCATCTTCGACTGGCTAGAGCTTCTGAGTCACTTCCATGACTTTGCTTTGGATGGCATGCACCTATTGCTGAGCCGTGCGGTGTTCTTGGGATATTTTCATCCTCTCAACTGTTTATAGGAGTTTCAACTGCACTTGTACTATTTTCGTTTGTTTCTTTTCTTCCTAGAGTTGTGACTCCAGCGTCTTCAGTTCAGGGTCCTCAGTAAGGTGCTCATAATTCTAAGCACTGCAACTGCTTAGTTGTTTACATTCCACGGCTAATGCTTTGATCCTTTCAACTGTGCTCTGGGAAGTTTCTTCTCTCTAGTCTAGCACTTCCTGCGGAGTGCTTGGCACTATTTGTAGCCCTAACTAAGCGACCCTCTGCTGAAGTTGTTGAATGGATTCAAGAAGATTAACGAATTTGTTTACTACCAGGTCTTCTTCCTTCTTCTCCAAGATTATCACAGAGTGAATTTATATGTTGACTGCTTCTTTAACTCTAACCTGCTCTTTTTCCTACTAAATTTTCTCTTTATTTTCTTCGAAATTGGTTTGGAGGTCGTCCTTATCCTTCTATGCAACTCAACGTTTCTATATTCTTTCCTCTTGTGCATTCTTCAGGGCCATTATGGTCTGTTCTTTTTATTCATGCATGCAATGAAGGCGAGCTTTGGTCGCGTCAGCTATTCTGCGAAGTTGGGCAGTCTCATCTCCCAAATTAGGTTCTTTTGGTGGTGGGGGCACAATGGGAACTACGCGACTAGAGTGAAGGATTTGATGTACACCTCTTAGATCTGTCTCAATTCTATCATACATGGCTTCTTGTTTGGCTTCATTTCTCTACAAAATATATTCCGAGGAATCTGATACAACTGCGATAATGAAGTCGAAGTCATCAACCATGAGTACAATCTGTAGCTTCGAATTACCTTGTTTGGACTTCTTCTGTGATGTAGGTTTCGTGTGGGAAACCTTTCTTTTCTTGTATTTCTCTACCTCTTCAAGGGGGTTCCTAGGCAATTTTACTTTGCCTTGCTTTTGCTTGTCTTCTTCCCCTTCTTTTTCTTCTTTGTCCACTTCATCATCTCCTCCTCTGCTAGGTGAATATTATGCAGTATTTTCTGATGTGCTATGTATTTCATGTACATCTTATTTATTTTTCTTCCTTCTACAGCGCGGTGCATCATACTCTTCGTTAATAACCACCGGACTTCCAATGAGGTGGGGCTCGGAAAATGTTTCTTGGTCGAATGGTATAAGGAAATATGCAGGCCATTCCTTAGTGATTTCTTCTAGGTTCCTGCGATGTTGTTATGGGATAAATCCGTAGGTGCAGACACTAACCGATCTCCCTAGATCCACCTGGTATCTAGAACAAAACAGGACAAAATACTACACTTTCCCTAGATCTAGTCTATTGAATGAACTAAGAGATAAAGGGTTATGGACATACCTTATGAACGCTCTCCTTAGATCTCTGTTGTTCCAAGCTTTTCTCCAATTCTCTCGTCTCGTCCATATCACAACAAAACGAACCAATCGAAGTAAAGGCAGATTAAATTATTCAATGACTAGTCTATACATATGATCAAGGAATTATGTAATAAAGTGACATCATCTTTATGGGAAAGGGACATATTACTGTATTAAATTAATTGAAAGTGAAACTTACAACTTGAGCCTTCATGTCATAGGTCTCCTTTCGATGGCTTCCAGCTCTGACACACACACTTGCTCATGCATGAAGAAAATCAACTACGTGTGATGACCTTGTTGTTGTCTCTTGCTGCTGTAGCATCAGTCCTCCATACAGTCTTGCACTGATTCTCTAATCAATCTCTTACTAACTTGCTGCTTTCTCAACTTAACCCTTTCCATGAGCAATCTTCTTAATATATAGGAAGAGATAGATTAGTTACTTGGATAGGGAATGATCCCAAGATATCTGGAATTCCAGTACTTGAATAACCACTCGAAAGCCAACTCACCTTTCTAGAAGATTCCCTTCTAGAAGATTCGAGATATTTATCTTTTTCCTCTTTAAGATCATGTTCACACCCTAACCATGAGCACAGTGTGAGAAGTTCGCACCCCAGCTTAAGGTATCCTGCGGGAATCAGGCATTCTCGTAGGTGAATATATAAGTAGCCTGCGAACATGTTTCAAAATGTGAATTCTGGAAGAAGACAACTGTAACTTTTCTCATGAAAGTATTCTTCGTAAAAAGATTGATTTTCCATCATCATGACATCATCATGACATCATCACAATGACCAAATTTGTGGATAATAGAATGCCCCCCAAAGTCTGAGAGCGGAACCAGTGACAGTCGATAGACTTTGTAAGCTGCATGTGTGTGTCAAGAACCAAAAGCACATCTAATCAGAGACCTACAAACATCCAAGCATCAACAGAATATCATGTATATCGAATCCGAGGTAGGCATTCCCATACTCATATCATAGACTGATGACATCATACACAAAGGTCATGGCCACCAATCATAAACTATGGATCCATGCCGTCAATATATAGCACAGCCACCTGAATACACTGTGGATCTGTGCGACAAAGTTTTAGTCAAGACGACATAGCCACGAAACATACACAGTGGATCTATGTGTCACAAATTATGCATACTCCATCGCAGCCTGGATCACAAAGATAATATCCAGGGTCTTCAATCTCATTGCCCAAAGTACGAATCTGACCATGTGATTACATGTGTCGAAGTCGAACATGGTAGAAACCACTTGATTACCGGTCATTGATGTATACCATTAACAAGTGCGAGGGAAATCACCATTAATGCCAATGACTCCCAAGGTACTCAAAAATTAAAACTTAGATCATTTCCATCTCAAAAATAAATAAATTAATACTTCTGTTTATTAAAATAAATATACCCTAACTAAATATAAAAGTCTAAAAGTTCTTTGATGATTCAATCTATTTTAATATATTTTTTGTTACATTTATAAATGTATTCGATAAATGAACCGTGTTTTGACTGGTTCAACGTGTGGAGGAGTCAGACTTTAAAGAACTGACGAACAGAAGATTTATCTCAGTCGATGAGGGTGTTCTCCGATCAGAGCCAAAGCTTTCGCGATGAAATTAATTTCAAGGTCAAAATTTACTAGCGGGAGGTGTGCAAAAGACTTATGCTAATAGAACATGATTTATTTAGGATCCACTCCATTCCATTGAATATGTCAAACGAATCCCCAAAATCATATTATAAACACAATATGCCACATTTGCATCTGAATATTATCGTTATTCCTCCTCTGATATTGATATTAGTGCCACATCGTTATTCCTCAATAGCTGAATTGATACTAGTGCCATCAATTGTATACGTTGCAGCGATATGGATATGAGAATAGCAGCGTGACTGCTAATATTGATTTCCCTGATTGAGGTGGTCACGATGCTTAGTGAAGGTTCAACTACCAGGCCGTTGAAATTGAAATTCATATTTGAGGAAGATCAAGTGGAAAATACTAACAATATTGAGATGAAGAATGGGTTGTTCGAATCACTTCCAAAGGTTTCCGTACTTCCAACGGGGCCATCTCAGTGTAAAAACTACAGTTCTTCCGGTGGAGGTTCGTGTCTAGTTTAACCAGATTAATAATCCTTGAATCCAATTGTTCAAAGGAGCAACTCTGAGACGTAGAATTAGAAAATAGAGACGGACAACGATACTATCTACACATTTGAAAATAGAGACGGACAAGAAATACAAGATATAGTGTATATAACCAGAAGAGTAGTTGTTCTTTGTCCTGCTGGATTTTCTCTTTATTTTCTTCGAACTTGGTTTGGAGGTCATCCTTATCCTGCTGTGCAACTCAACGTTTCTATATGATTTCCTCTTGTGCGCGCCTAAGGGCCATTATGGTTTGTTCTTTTTATTCTTGCATGCAACGAAGGTTCGGTCGTGTCAACTATTATGCGGAGTTGGGTAGTCTCATCTCCCAACTTTGGTTCTTTTGGTGGCGGGGGCACAGTGGGAACTGTGCGACTAGAGTGAAGGGCTTGATGTACACCTCTTAGCTCTGTCTCAATTCTATCATACATGGCTTCTTGTTTGGCTTCATTTGTCTCCAAAATATCTTTCGAGGAATATGATACAACTGCGATAATGAAGTCGAAGTCATCAACCATGAGTACAATCTATAGCTTCGTCTTACTTTCTTTGGACTTCTTCTATGATGTAGGTTTCATGGGGGAAACCTTTATTTTCTTGTATTTCTTTGCCTCTTCAAGGGGGTTCCTAGGTGATTTTACTTTGCCTTGCTTTTGCTTGTCTTCTTCCCCTTCTTTTTCTTCTTTGTCCACTTCATCGTCTTCTCCTCTGCTAGTTGAATATGATGTAGTCTCTTCTGATGTGTTGTGTATTTCATGTACATCTTACTTATTTTTCTTCATTCTACTGCTCGGTGCATCATACTCTTCATGAATAACCACTGGATTTCCAATGAGGTTGGGATCAGAAAATGTTGCCCGGTCGAATGGTATAAGGAACTATGCGGGCCATTCTTTAGTGATTTCTTCTAGGTTCCTGCGAGGTCAACAAAAAACCTTGTGACCTGCGTGTGTCTGTTCTTTCTTACTAGCTCATAGATATCAAATGGCAATAAAGGTACATTGCACCATTCTAAATGGATCCTAACTTGTAGCGTCGTGTCCCTTTCTCTACATCGTCGTAGGTGTCTTTGATCTTCTATGCCAGGGAGTGGTCTATAGCCTTCCCTAGATAAACGTCTTGCGGGAATGATCCCAACATGCTCAATATAGTGATCCTATGGATCAACTCCAGATTGACATGATGCGTATGTCTAACCATAGATATCGGCCATGGAAGCACGACAACAGGATCTTAACGCATGCGTTAACCTCCTGGTGCCTTCCAAAATGTGGTATCTTCATCACGTTCAAAACATTGGACCTCCTGATGTCCATGGTCCACAGCTGGGAGATGATCTTCGACTTATTCCCCTTGGTTTTGGTCAAATATTTGTGAGGTACGAGCATGCCGTATCTCTTGCGGTCTCCTAGTTTATAGTCACTAGTCTTTAAGGTTGGAATCCTCTCCAATTGTGGTCTGATTGCTTGTATTCCCTTCAGAAGGTACATAGTGATGACTGTGTAGTCGAAGTCCCTCAGGACACTGTCATGACTCACCACACTGGCTAGGGGTGGGATGTAGTTGGGTAGGATAGATGGAATTAGCTTTGCATTCGCCAAGTCATCACGATGTTTGGTTCTTTTCTCAGTCGCAACCTGAGATGGTCCAGATCCATGAACAATCGACGTGGAGGCTTGCACTCCTCACATTGATGAGGCTTGGATGCCTACAGACATCACCTTCTCGGCCATGAGATCTATTAGAATCTCTTCGACGAATTTTTATACTGCGCTAATTTCGTCCGACATGCACAGTCAAGATCTGATATCTCAAGTCGATGAACAATGCTCACTCTAACAGAATGGATGGCAAGGTCTCAATGATCATTGTGCAAAATCAACTAGTTCTCTTGGGATCGGATAATCACAATCGGCAAAAGTGTTATCGGTGAAATGCTCAATGAGATAAATAGATAACATCGTAATGGTTTCTTTCAATGGGTCGCAAAGCCTCATTCAATGCAATTCCATCCGTTATGGCATGGTCCCAACGGTCCAATAAAGAACTTTCGGCTGCTTTCCTAACCGTTCGGGATCGTCGATCGAATGGTCATAATGCCTCCAATGCTCATATTTCTCTGCCATGGAGAAGTGTCTATCTGTGTTGTACTGATGTTCTGACGAAGTTCAAATTATGCAAACGTTCCTTCTGCAAAGTTCTTTCTAGAGCTTCTTGCAATGTTTTCTAACTTTTCCCTCTTCTTAATGAGCTTTCTGGTCTTCTTTCCTGTGATCTGAATTACTGGTTTCCTCTTTCCATTATCATTCTTATCTCCTCTTGGCATGAGAACTTCACACTATGGGGGGTATTTCATAAGGTTCAAAGGTAGTACTTCTTCTCTTTCTGGGGTAGGTGCTCTACTCTTTTGTTCAGACAGGTGTCTCTAGTATTCCTGTGTGCTTTCAACTTCGACATTCATATCTTTGGTCTTTAGTATCTTCGACTGGTTCTCTTGTTCTTCCAGTACGTGCGCTATTATCCTAGCCATGGAATCCTTTAGTTCTTGGTTTTTATGTTCTAGATCCTCCTCTTCTTGTTTCCTTCGTATCTGATCTTTTTCAATCCAGGTTTTTCCTAGCAACATAGCAAATGGGGGGATGTTCTCAACAAACTTCACGATCTCAATTTTTTCTTTTGTCGAAGTGCGATGAGAACTCATAGATGTATAGGTAATTCTTCCACATAGGGTTATCATCTCTCCTCTAAATAATCATATTCCTCCTAATGAAGGAACCATAACAGGCTTTCTTAAAATTTCCCAAGTTCTTTCTGTCATGATATTCACTTGTGTTTCCTCATCTAGGACACAGTCTATGTCAAAGTCTTCTATTCTTTATTTTATGTACTCTTTCTCTTTTAATACTTCTAATAAGTTGATATTTTTGTGGTCATTCAAGGTTTATTTCATCTGTAGTAATACAGTCTATGATTCTTTCTGGGGTTCTATCATATCCTTAGTTTCTTAGCCTGTCTCATAGTTTTCTTATTTCATATTCATCTTTTCAACTTTAGCAATCACTCAAGGAAAATCCAAAATTTAATGGTCCATAGATTTACAGCAAAGACAACAAGGTTTTTTACCATGTAATTCCTTAACAAGATGTCTCGGTCTTTTTTCACTCTAACAAAGGGTTAATCCTCTCTTTCTCTTAAATGATCCCCAACCTTTCCTATACTACGCACTAGGATCACAGTAAGTAACCTACAAAAAAATCTTTCTAGGATCCTACATCCATTTGTTAGTCCAAACATTCTTTCTATGCATAGGGATGACATACATTTCATTATTTCTATCAGATCTATTCATATAAAATATTCTATCTTCTAATTGTGCCCTAGTTTTTCGATTAGGACAAAATTTATAAAACATACGTAGATCCATTCTTTCGAAACAAAAAATTTCATTTATCTTACCTTTCTCAGAGCGCAAATATTCAATATATTACCTCTTTTCTTCAGATCGGAATTCTCTTCTCAGCACATATATTCGTAAGTCAATGTTGCGCACTAAAGCAATATATATACGCACAGATCTTTCTTTTTTTCAGTTTCCATCAATCATAGTTTTAGGTCCCGACAACGGAACCATTTGTTGGCACAGGGGCAGACTCGGGTTTCAATTCTTCAACAATGCACCAAAAAAACCCTAACTACTAGCCCTTCTGACAACACTTGTGAAACAAATGAAGTCTCACCTGAGGTAGAGGCAGGGGTCGTTGCAGGACCCAAATGTTTGCAACCTAGCTAGGACACAGATATGTGATTACACCACTTAACAAATCACTCAGCAGTTAACATTCATTAGTAATTAACACTTATTCACATCCCATATCCAAACCCTAATTACAAAGAAACACAGTATTCAACCAGATCTAACACATCTAAGCACTTAGCCTATGGAAAGAGATCAGATCTAACATTCATTCACATTACTAAGCACTAATCTAGTATACCAGATGAATCATACATAAATATATTGAAGCTAAGCATAAATAAAATCACTAAAATACAACCATAATGCACAAAGCAACCATAACACAAGATATGTGTGGCTCACCCCAGTGTGGGGCTACTTCCACCAACTCTTTGTTTTCTTTATTATCTTATGTCAATTTCCTTACATGCACAAAGTGATCCGGATCTTATGAGAAGAAAAAAAATGAATAAATATGACTAATAGGTGTTTACAAAAAATAACAGAGATACAGTAAAATTGGTTTTCTATTCAATAACGAAATAAGATGAAACTGTAAAATGCAGTGGAAATAAGCTTGCTAGAATGGTGGTGGCTTATCTCTCAGAAAAGATGTGACAGCTGCGCACATTCGCAAGAAGATGATTACAATGAGGCTTTGAAGGCCTTTTTACAATAAACAAGAATGTCAAAAATACTAGACATCCAAAAATCTAACCCTAGGAGATGAAGCGCCAAAAGTCATGTGGGACCCATTTGGGTAAGTTAGTACATCAACTTCAGAGGGTCGTAACGTTTTCATACAATATCCATTTTAGGTGTATGATAGCCCGTTGGAAAGGCATCATCGAGGAGATTCATTTTAAGTGCAATATAGAAAAAACTTGCATATTCCAAATCTGTTTTCTCAAAAAAACATTGTTTAGGGCCTCAAAATGGCTCTCGAAGTGAAAATTGCTAAAAATAGTAAATTACCAAAATTGCTAGAAAACTATTTTGAGCCAGTTGGAAAAGGTGGGTGGCCACCAATATCCATATGGATCAAAAATCCTCATAACCCACTCCACATAGGACAGGAGATCTGTGTGCACCTCGCCAGATCCTCCTTCCCCGAGCTAGGTTTAAGCACAAAGCCTTCTTATTGTCTATACTAAAGCTTCTTACAATCACTTGCACTTAGCTCTGCAAGTTCTTAACACATCGCATGAAAAAATCATCCACAACTATTCACACTTAACACATTGGCCTCTTCTTACATCGGCTAGATATCTATTTATACATTACTAAATGGGCCTAGAAATGGGTAAACCCATGGGCCGAAATCCCATACCCGTTACATAAATCCTAATCCCA
>JZKD02S1973132.1:779760-792024 GCA_000966675.3 Picea glauca | reverse complement strand
CTACAGAGCATTCCAGGATGCCTAGGTCGATCTGTGTATTGGTGTTTTATAGTGTGCTAGAACTCGAAAGGGTACCAACATGGGTTACAAGGGTGGCTAATAGATGTGCGATTAATAATCACATGTATTTCCTGTGTGTATGACTCCTCGACCATGGTTTTATGTGGATAGAAACAAATCTTTGTAGCTTAAAGACGCTAGAATATGTCTCTACCCTGAAAAACATATTTACCCCACAAGTCTTTCTGGAGAAAGAGCTTTGATACTACTTGCAATATTCCATATGTAATATAGTATCCAAAAGTTAAAAAATTTCTGGAGTACAATCTGTAGCTTCGACTTACTTTCTTTGGACTTCTTCTGTGATGTAGGTTTCCTGGGGGAAACCTTTCTTTTCTTGTATTTCTCTGCCTCTTCAAGGGGGTTCCTAGGTAATTTTACTTCGCCTTGCTTTTGCTTGTCTTCTTCCCCTTCTTTTTCTTCTTTGTCCACTTCATCATCTCCTCCTCTGCTAGGTGAATATTATGCAGTCGCTTCTGATGTGTTGCGTATTTCATGTACATCTTGTTTTTTTTTCTTACTTCTACAGCTCGGTGCATCATACTCTTCGTGAATAACCACCGAACTTCCAATGAGGTTGGGCTTGGAAAATGTTGCCTAGTGGAATGGTATAAGGAACTATGCGGGCCATTCCTTAGTGATTTCTTCTAGGTTCCTATGACGTCAACAAAAAACTCTGTGACCTACATGTGTCTGTTCTTTATTACTAGCGTACAAATAACAACTAGCAAGAAAGGCACATTGTGCCATTCTAAATGGATCCTAACTTGTAGCGTCGTGTCCCTTTCTCTACATCACCGTAGGTGTCTTTGATCTTCTGTGCCAGGGCATGGTATATAGCCTTCCCTGGATAAACGTCTTGCGGGAATGGTCCCTACATGCTCAATATAGTGATACTATGGATCAACGCCAGATTGATGGTGATACGTATGTATAACCATAGATATTGGCCATGAAAGCATGCCAATAGGATCTTAATGCATGCATTAACCTCCTGGTGCCATCCAAAATGTGGTATCTTCATAACGTTTAAAACAATGGACCTCACGATGTCCATGGTCCACAACTAGGGGATGATCTTCAACTTCTTCCCCTTGGTTTTGGTCAAATATTTGTGAGGTGCGAACATGCCATATCTCTTGTGGTCTCCTAGTTTATAGTCAATAATATTCAGGGTTGGAATCCTCTCCAATTGTGGTCTGATTGCTTGTATTCCCTTCAGAAGGTACATAGTGATGAATGTGTAGTCGAAGTCCCTCGCGACACTGTCATGGCTCACCACACCAGCCAGGGTTGGGATGTAGTTGGGTATGATGGATGGAATTAGCTTCGCATTCGCCAAGTCATCACGATGATTGGTTCTTTTCTCATTCGCAGCTCGGGATGGTCCAGATCCACGAGCAGTCGACGGGGAGGCTTGCACTCCTCACAATGATGAGGCTTGGATGCCTACAGACATCACCTTCTCAGCCATGAGGTCTATTATAATCTCTTCGAAAAAAAATTATGCTGCGCTAATTTCATCTGACATGCACACTTGAGATCTGATATCTCAAGTCGATGAACAATACTCACTATAACAGAATGGATGGCAAGGTCTCATGATCACTGCGCAAACTCAACTAGTTCTCTTGGGATCGGATAATCACATTGGAAAAAGTGTTATCAGTGCAACACTCGATGGGATAAATAGATAACACCGTAATGGTTTCTTTCAACGGGTCGCAAAGCCTTATTCAATGCAATTCCATCTGTTATGGCATGGTCCCAAAGGTCCAACGACGAAATTTCAGTTGCTTTCCTAACAGTTCGGGAGCATCGATCGAATCGTCATAATGCCTCCAATGGTCATATTTCTCTGCCATGGAGAAGTGCCAATCTGTGTTGTACCGATGTTCCGACGAAGTTCAAATTATGCAAACCTTCCTTCTACAAAGTTCTTTCTGGAGCTTGTTGCAATTTTTCTAACTTTTCCCTCTTCTTAATGAGCTTTCTGGTCTTCTTTCCTGTGGTCTGAATTACTGGTTTCCTCTTTCCATTATCGTTCTTATCTACTCTTGGCATGATAACTTCACACTGTGGGGGGTCTTTCATAAGCTTCAAAGGTAATACTTCTTCTCTTTCTGGGGTAGGTTCTCTACTCTTTTGTTCAGAGAGGTGTCTCGAGTATTCCTATGTCCTTTCAACTTTGACATTCATATCTTTGGTCTTTAGTAGCTTTGACTGGTTCTCCTGTTCTTCCAGTACGTGCGCTATTATCCTAGCCATGAAATCCATTAGTTCTTTCTTTTTCTGTTCTAGATCCTCTTCTTCTTGTTTTCTTCGTATGTGATCTTTCACAATCCAGGTTTTTCCTAGCAACATAGCAAATGGAGGGATGTTCTCAACAAACTTCACAATCTCAAATTTTTCTTCTGTCGAAGATCTATGAGCACTCATAGATGTCTATGTAATTCTTCCACATAGGGCTATCATCTTTCCTCTAAATAATCATATTCCTCCTAATGAAGGAACCATAATAGGCTTTCCCAAAATTTCTCAAGTTCTTTCTGTCATGATATTCACCTGTGTTTCCTCATCGAGGACACAGTCTATGTCGAAGTCTCCTATTCTTGATTTTATGTACTCTTTCTCTTTTAATACCTCTAATAAGTTGATATTTTTGTGGTCATTCAAGGTTTCTTTCATCTGTAGTAATACAGTCTATGAATCTTTATGGGGTGCTATCATATCCTTAGTTTCTTGGCCTGTCTCATACTTTTCTTGTTTCATATTCATCTTTTCAACTTTAGCAATCACTCTAGGAAAATCCAAAATTTAATGGTCCATATATTTACAGCAAAGACAACTAATTTTTCTACCATGTAATTGCTTAACAACATGTCCCGATCTTTTGCCATTCTAACAAAGGGTTAGTCCTCTCTTTCTCTGAAATGATCCCCAACCTTTCCTGTACTACGCACTGGGATCACAGTAACTAACCTGCAAAAAATTCTTTCTAGGATCCTACATCCATTTTTTAATCCAAACATTCTTTCTATGCATAGGGATGACATACATTTCATTATTTCTATCAGATCTATTCATATCAAATATTCTATCTTCTAATTGTGCCCTAGTTTTCAGATTAGTACAAAATTTATCAAACATACCTAGATCCATTCTCTTGAAACAAAAAATTTCATTTATCTTACCTTTCTGAGAGAACAAATATTCAATATCTTACCTCTTTTCTTCAGATCAAAATTCTCTTCTCAACACAGATATTCATAAGTCAATGTTGCGCACTAAAGCAATAGATATACGCAAAGATCTTTCTTTTCTTCAATTTCCATCAATCATAGTTTTAGGCCCCGACAACGGAACTATTTGTTGGCACAGGGGAAGACCCAGGTTTCAATTCTTCCACAATGCACCAAAAAAACCCTAACTACTCGCCCTTCTAACAACACTTGTGAAACAAATGAAGTCTCACCCGAGGTAGAGGCTGGGGTGGTTGCAGGACTCAAATGTTTGCAACCTATATGGGACATAGATATGTGGTTACACCACTTAACAAAGCACTCAACAGTTAACATTCATCAGTATTAACCCTTATTCACATCCCATATCCAAACCCTAATTACAAAGCAATGGAGTATTCAACCAGATCTAACACATCTAAGCATTCATTCACATTACTAAGCACTAAGCTAGTATACCAGATGAATCATACATAAATATATCGAAACTAAGCATAAAAAACATCACTAACATACAACCATAATGCACAAAGCAACCATAACACAGGATACCTGTGGTTCACCCCAGTGTGGGGCTACTTCCACCAACTCTTTGTCTTCTTTATTATCTTCTATCAATTTCCTTACATGCACAAAGTGATCCGGATTTTATGAGAAGAATGACATGAATAAAGATGACTAATAGGTGCTTACACAAAATAACAGAGATACAGTAAAATTGGTTTTCTATTCAATAACGAAATATGATGAAACTGTAAAATGCAGTGGAAATAAGCTTGCTAGAATGGTGGTCGCTTATCTCTGAGAAGAGATGTGACGGCTGTGCACATTCACAAGAAAATGATTAAGATGAGGATTTGAAGGCCTTTTTACAATAAACAGGATTGTCAAAAATCCTATACATCCAAAAATCTAACCCTAGGAGATGAAGCATCAAAAGTCATGCGGGCCCCGTTTGGGTAAGTTAGTACATCAACTTCCCACGGTCGTAACTTTTTCATACAATATCCATTTTAGGTGTATGATAGTCCAATGGAAAGGTATCATCGAGGAGATTCATTTTAAGTGAAATATAGAAGAAACTTGTTTTTTATGAATCTGTGTTCCAAAAAAAACATCGTTTAGGGCCTCAGAACAGATTTGGAAGTGAAAACAGCTAAAAATAGTAAATTACCAAAATTGCTAGAAAACTATTTTGAGCCAATTGGAAAAGGTGGGTGGCCACCAATATCCATATGGATCACAAATCCTCATAACCCACTCCACATAGGATAGGATATATGTGCGTACCTCGCCAAATACTCCTTCCCCGAGCTAGGTTTAAGCACAAAGCCTTCTTATTGTATATACACAAGCTTCTTACAATCACTTGCACTTAGCTCTGCAAGTTCTTAACACATCACATGCACAAATCATTCACAACTATTCATGATTAGCACATTGGCCTAGACATGGGTAAACCCATGGGCTGACATCCCATACCCGTTTCATGAATCCTAATCCCAAAAACTACCCTAAAAAGGGGTCAATATCCCACGATATTTGCTTCTACTTGTGCTCGGCCTTCAACCATCCTGTCGAAGTACCAAAATAGGTCAAACATGACAAGGCATCTCCAAAACTTGGTCAAGGTCCAACAATTATCATCAGGATTGAGGACCATGTAAGATACATCAAACTACCACATATGCCATATGCAAGGGATCTTTGGAATCCCATTGAGATTATAAGTATTGTTAGGAGGTAGTGTGCACCACATACATAAAAGTTATTATGGAAGCAAATAAAGAAAATTAGACCTTGAACCTTGGGCACCTTATTCCATGAGTGTAGAGAACCCCAAATTTATGCATGTCAACCTTGGGCACCTTATTCCAAGAGTGTGGAGAACTACAAGGATAGTGGGATGAATGAGTATCCTCATAATGGGAATGTTGAGGGTCCTCTACATTTGGCTTGACTTTCTTACCTTTTGTGAAATACTGCAGGGATTCATGAATGACTACTTTAACTTCTTCAAGGAGGGACTCTTTGACTTTGAATCGTATGGTAGTGGTGGGGGATTCCACTTTAATTTCTATGTTGGACAACCTCATCTCCTAGTATTCTTGGTTCTGAACTCTAGTGGTGGGCATGGTAGTGGATTAGGGGTCGGGACGAAAATCGGGGCCAAAAAAGGTAAGATGTACCAGGGTGATCAGGACAAGGAGAGGAGTCCAATTGGATAGGTTTCAAATAAGGGTGGGACCGCGGAAAAAAAAAAATAAAAATTTAAGGCTACCAATGCAATCAAAATGAAGAGAGGAATGCAATGGAATAGGTTACAAAAAAGGGTGTTGGAGGGCCCTAGACTTTTTTTTAAACTCCTGCAGATTTATACTCCACCTTGAATACTTCTTCATTGGTAGAATTCCCAAATTCTCAATAATAAAAAATATCCGCAGTGTCTCTTTTTGTAGCGAAAAAATGTGACAGTGGCCAATTTGTAATGCAATCGATCATTTTTTTCATCACAAGGGTTAAGGTTTGCAGGGTGTCTATAGTGAAGGGTTTTCCCTATGTTATATCTCTCTTATATACGTGTGGGTTAAAATAATAGTACTTGTCCCAATATCTCATGGTACCAACTAAACATGATAGATTGTACCCTTAGTCGTACTACCCGACTACACAGGTACTAGAGAGTCTCTTACCTAGTTTTGTTCACAGTGACACTATATAGCAATCAAGCAGCCGATCAGTTTATCTACAGAGCATTCCAGGATGCCTAGGTCGATCTGTATATCGGTGTTTTATAGTGTGCTAGAACTCGAAAGGGTACCAACATGGGTTACAAGGGTGGCGAATAGATGTGCAATTAAGAATCACATGTATTTCCTATGTGCATGACTCCTTGACTATGGTTTTGTGTGCACAACAACAAATCTTTGTAGATTAAAGATGCTAGAATATGTCTCTACCCTGAAAAACATATTTACCCCACAAGTCTTTCTGGAGAAAGAGCTTTGATACTACTTGCAATATTCCATATGTAATATAGTATCCAAAAGTTAAAAATTTATCAATAAATGGAAAAATAACAATGATATATCCAAAAAAATATCATAATAATAGCGTAATAACACCAGAAAGAGAACCTTCATTAAAGATTGCAATATTCACTTTCCTCTGCAAGGGGGAAACCTCCAATAGATTAGATCTCTACTACAATAATCTCTAATACAAATTATCCAATGCCTCCTACTCTTGTTTATACTAATTGTAACTTCTAAGGAAACTTATAGAGGAAGATATTTCTAGAAGCACAACCTTCTATTAGGTCTTCTTACATTGACTTATTCTCCTTTATTTATTAAGCCTTATTAACTAGTATCGACCTTTATTACATAGAAAACATATCCTACTAACTAATGACCCATGGAGAGGGGTTATGATCAGATCCTAACAAAGTCCAATTCTATTGAGTCCACTAATAACACTAAAACTGATATACAACAACAAATATTAGGATTTTGTGATATACATTTTTAGGAACAAGAGAGTGTATCTGAATATTCAAATTTTATATTAAATAATGATATTAAATCTCTTCTTGAAAAGGAAATGGTGGAATAAGACTCATTATTTATTTCACAAATGGGCATTGAGATTGAAGTTGTAATTTATGGCTATATTAATTATGATTTCACATTTTCTTCTTTTGATAGTGAACAAGTCCCCCAAATCCTTTCACATAACTTACCATTAAATCAAAGTTTGCATGATAATGTTTCTTTTTAACTTTTTACACTTTGAAACATTTTACTCTTTGTATCTAGATATGTTTTTGAACTATAATATACACTCTGATCTACAAGTTAAGACTCCTTTATGGTCATATTCTAGTAGGATGCAAAGTGATGAAAATGTGTCTACTTTCGCATTTTCACGTTTCTTTATAGTGATAAATAATCATCGTTTCTTTCTTCAATGTTTTCACTTTTTTGTTTCTTTCTCCAATAATTCTTTTTCCTTTGTTCGTTATGGAGAGTTTCATCTCGAGTGCGACCAGATTTTCTCTTGCACAAACATTTGTTTCCAATGAGTATAGTTATATATAAAAGTTTTTAAAAAAATTGTCATTTGAGAATAGTCTCAGAAAAACCTCATTGTCACAAAAAATATTAAAAAATAATATCAAGAACTTTATGTTCAACAAATCCTTCACTTTGAAAAACTGTTCAACAAATCCTTCACCTTGAAAAAATGTTCAACAAATCCTTCAATATATAAATTGTTATTACAATAAAAGCTTGAACTTCAAAAATTTATATATATTTTTCATTCAAAACATCATTCTCCTTATTCTAAACAAAAAAAATTATGATTCAAACTTTTTCATAGGGGCTCCACATATAAAAAACCATGAAACAGAGAGTGAAATTTGATAAATTAGTTAGTTTGAAAGAATATTTATAATGTTTGGCTCCAACTGAAAGGAAAAGACGTGTCCCTTCATTTTTTTTTCGGCCGATGGAATTATCTGACCCACCTTTCGAACGAAAGATAATTTTTCGGCTGAAACACGAGGAATCCATTTATTTTATATACATTCTATTAGAAAAATATATTTCGGCCAAAAAAATATTTTTTCTGTCGAAAGATTATTTCGGCCAAAAACCTGTGAATGGGACCATTTGCACGAACCTGCAAATTCCCTCCAACTTACTTGAACTTTGGAGGTTGTAGACTCATGCAAATAATATTTATTTAGTTTAAAAATTGATCCTAGTATTTGCAAAATTGAATCTACTTTCAATGGATATAATTTGTTTTGAGCTTGGTGAACTTAAAAAATTTCTAGAAATTATAATATTCATTTGTTAGATTTAAAATTATAGTCATAAGAAAACCAAGTCTCTTTAGATTGTTGCAGTATATTTCATTTGTCAAAAAAAAATGTTTAATTATAGATACATTGTTGGGGGAAAAAGTAACGTATTAAATCATTCATTTCATTTTTAAGGAACATACTATGAAACAATTTCCAAATTTACATATGAAATATAAATAAAAATAATTTGAAAATAGTCACTCAAAGATAACAAAATTATTCACAATTTTTGTTTTTACTATAAAGTGAAATTCCAAATAAAAAAAATACATTGTGAAAATATATTTTGTCAAGTTTGTCTTACTCTTTTTAGGTGAAAATTGAAACCCTTATTTTTCAGACAATTGTGAATGTTGGGGTAGTATAGTATTTAAGAAATTCGAAAGATTCAACTCAATAACTTAGTTGGCATTAAGGATTTGGTGAAGGGTGTTGTAAAATAGTTGAAAAATTTTAATTTAAAAATGTTGCAATATTGCCTAAAACCTTTTCTTTGAAAATATAAAGAAAATATTTTTTTTCCAACTATTTTTAACACACGCACACACACACACATATACATACTTTATTGAATATCCAAAAATTGTAAAGGAAATATCAGGAAGATGAAAGACACTATTTTTTGAAGATTCTATGTTTTTATGAGAAGGTTTGAATAGATTTTATACTACTAAAGTATATTCCTTCTAGTATGGAAATAAAATTAAAATAATAATCAAACYTTTTACATGTACAACYTSACTTGKSCTAATGRCTAAGAAAGATCATAAGTTSAAATMTAGAGGGGKGTAGGGTATGTATACCTTCGTATACTTTACCARTCAAATTGTTKGGCAAAGGGGGTCCCTTGTTCCAAAAACAAGTGTTGTGAACAAGATGCAAAGGGGCCAAGGCATGCCAATAGGAACATTTGTCAAAACTATTTTGATAATGTTTACCGAGAACAAAACTGACACAAACACCATCCCTACTTGAAACAAGGGGAAGAGTAGTCGCCAACTATTGATTGCATAGTTGTTGCATTAAGGGATAGTTTAGATGAACAAACCACTCATGCCAAAGTTTGTTCCAGTCATTGCTATGAGAAGCAAAACTTGATGGAAAAAATGATGACCCAAAGTTGTTAAACTTGTACAACCTGGTCATGTAATAAGCAATTCGAGTTGCAAGAATATGGTAAGGATTTTTAGATCCTTTATTACAACTTGGTGAGGTAAAAATTCTATGGTTTTACCTTCGGCTGAATGAGTGATTTGATATACTCATAGAAGGTTACATGAAATAATATGAACACATAATACATCATTAAAATGAACATTATATACCTAAACTATTCCATACCCTACAACACTAAGATATCTATCATCATGACCAAATATTTTCTTGGTGTTACAATAATTTATAGAATAAAATATGGCTTTATCCTTATCCATATGATAAGAATCTATAGAATCACTAATACATTGATCATAAGAAGAATTATAAGTTTCATTGAAGGAGAAACAAAAAGAAGAAAGTGCATGTCCATGAGAAGTAGAGGAAGAAGTAAAGTCCATATTGATGTTGTGCTTCTACATTGTTTCTTAAAAATATTTCATCTTCTTAAAAAATTTGGATTAATCATGACCATATTTCCCACAAAAGTTGCAATGTCTATCACTCTTCTTACATTTATATTTTTCTCTTTTGTCACCATTAGGAGCACGAGGTGGCACAGAGGATTTGGGACCCTTGTTTTTCTTATTGTTGTGGTGAAGATGTTTCTTCTTGGGATTCTTTGGTTTATATTTATACTAGGACACTAAGGCTTTCTTGAATTTACCTGTAGTGTAGTGATAATCAGTCCAAGTTGTAGAATATTTTATTTCTATTGAATCAGAGCATCAAAAAGGGACTCAAGAGAAGGGTTTTTGTAAGCACTCCGTAGATATTCTTTAGTGGCATAAAAGGTCGATACAAAAAGAGAATATGCACTTCCAAGCTTATAAATAATAACATAAATGAATTTATATTACATTATATCTAGTTTACATTTTATACACAAAATTCTAAGTGTTTTGAACTTAGATAAGTAATATTAAATGCAAGGAAAATCATTTGGCCTGAAAGTCATTAACATATGATTTTCTAACTAGTGAGCTCGAATAATATTGTGTTTACCAAACACAATTTGAATCTTCTCCCAATATTTATTGGGGACATCAAGTCCTTGAAGGTGAAACCTTAAATCATGAGAGATATACATTATGATCAGTCCATGGAATTCATCATTCCTATTAAATTATTTGGCATACTTGTCATTATGAGTGGATTCTTCTTCTTTTCCCAAGGTAATGGGGTGCAATCCTTTACCTCTTAATAAATCCTTCATATGGGATTTTAATTGGAAGGAATTTGTACTGGTAAGAAAAAACATCATTGGGGATGTCATTTTAATATATGAATAAAATCATGAAAATAATGGTTTGTATGGAAAGATCTCAAAAACAAAATGGCACTGAAAACATACTTTGGATGAAAAATTTATTTCCTTTTGAATAAAAGGCATGAATTGTAACCAAAAAGACACATGGAAAGTAGAATTTGGTCCATGTGGTGATACTGCTCCCAATAGCCTCACTTTTACAAATAGATTCCACAAAGCAGAGTTTTCTATCGTTTTGTGTTGGCCATCTATTTCTTGTATTCAACAAAGAACATTTCAACAAAATTGTCCTTTGCAAGTATGTTTTTTTCCAACTAGTGGTATGTAAGCCTAGGATTCTTACTAGCACTTTCAAATTGTGGGTAATGAGACAACTTGAACCCGTTATCGTTACGTGTTAACATCATTGTTCTTGTACAATGCAACCAAATGTACGACGACGTTGTTCCAATGCATGGACAAGAAGCATAATGTGATATTTCTTACATGTTGGATTTAGTGTTCCTATAATCATATGGCACTTGAATCCACCCACCATGTCTGAACTTACTACAACCTGGTTACAATGCAAATTTTATTCGTGATTTCAATTTTGTCTTACCAATGGTTGATAGTGGACCAATGGTTCATAGTGGATGTGTGATGTATCTTTTGAAATTACATAACATCAATTTTTTTATTGAGGTTAAAATCAACTATATAGTAGTTGACAATGTTATTTGCAAGGGAGGACTAGACCTAGATATTTACCTGGAATATGATTGATACTGATTGCAAATAAAAAGGCCCACCCTATATATTTCCCTTTTCATATGGAAATGTCGTGAGTTTATTAGATACTCTTTCCAACTCCCACATATTGGTACACTTTGTATCACATTAGGCATCAGATATTGATGCAAATAGTGAAATGTGTTATGATTTCCACCTATAAGTACATTGCGAAAGGACAGGACAATGTACAATCTTAGATATTGTACATCAAACTCGGTCATGATCAAGTAGCAAAATGAAATGAATAAACTCTTGACACAACTAGTTGTACTAGCTACTGCTATGTCCAATCGAGGAGTATGCATGTCATGCATAATACATTTCCTATCTAATTGAAGGTTTTTTCACATAAGGGACAAGTAAGTATTAGATCATCCAAAATTTCAAATGTATTGTATTTTATGGACCAATGGTTCGTAATAGGATTACTAGAATGGAACAAGATGCAATACATATATGTACTTGCATTTCCGTTGAATAACAAGTACTTTCTCTTCCTTGTTAGTGACAAAACTTTGATCGATATATTTATCTTGTTTGCTAGACATCGTAAGAAAAATGTACCACCCCCATATCCCTCTCTCATTTTCAGGTTGGTTTGTAGATGTCGATAACCACATATTTGAAAGACACGTACAAACATCATGAATACCATGCAACTAATACAAAAATCCAAACACAAATTCATACTGAAATGATTCTAACGCATAGATGTTACCATTGTGCAAGAAAAATAGGAATTTATCTACGAGGGCATGGTGCAACTCAATTGAAGAATAGCGGAAGTGAAACATAGCTTGTAGTGCATGAAATAGATAGTCCAGTGGATGAAATGCAGCTAATCTGAAAAGACTATGTTTGCTTAGTACTAAGTCAATGTTGGTATCTAC
>JZKD02S1973132.1:540681-556913 GCA_000966675.3 Picea glauca | reverse complement strand
AGAAGAAACAATGTAGAAGCACAACATCAATATTGACTTTACTTCTTCCTCTACTTCTCATGGACATGCACTTTCTTCTTTTTGTTTCTCCTTCAATGCAACTTCTAATTCTTTTGTTGATCAATGGATTATCGATTCTATAGATTCTTATCATATGGATAAGGATAAAGCCATATTTTCTTCTATAAATTATTGTAACACCAAGAAAATATTTGGTCATGATGATAGATATCTTAGTGTTCTAGGGTATGGAATAGTTTAGGTATATAATGTTCATTTTAGTGATGTATTATATGTTCATATTATTTCATGTGACCTTCTATGAGTATATCAAATCACTCATTCAGGCGAAGGTAAAACCATAGAATTTTTATCTCACCAAGTTGTAATAAAGGATCTAAAAAATCCTTACCATATTCTTGCAACTCAAATTGCTTATTACATGACCAGGTTGTACAAGTTTGCAACTTTGGGTCATCATTTTTTCCATCAGGTTTTGTTTCTCATAGCACTGACTTGAAAAAACTTTTGCATGAGTGGTTTGTTCATCTAAACTATCACTTAATGCAAGAACTATGCAATCAACAGTTGGTGACTAGTCTTCCCATTGTTTCAAGTAGGGATGGTGTTTGTGCCAGTTTTGTTCTCGGTAAACATTATCAAAATAGTTTTGACAAATGTTCCTATTGGCATGCCTTGGCCCCTTTGCATCTTGTTCACAACACTTGTTTTTGGAACAGGGGACCCCCTTTGCCCAACAATTTGAAGATATACATACCCTACCCCCCTCTACATTTGAACTTATGATCTTTCTTAGCCATTAGGCGAAGTCAGGTTTTACATGTAAAAAGTTTGATTATTATTTTAATTTTATTTCCATACTCGAAGGAATATACTTTAGTAGTATAAAATCTATTCAAACCTTCTCATAAAAACATAGAATCTTCAAAAAATAGTGTCTTTCATGTTCCTGATATTTCCTTTACAATTTTTGGATATTTAAGAAAGTATGTATATGTGTGTGTGTGCGTGTGTGTGTGTGTTAAAAATAGTTGGAAAAAATGATTTTCTTTATATTTTCAAAGAAAAGGTTTTAGGCAATTTTGCACCATTCACAACACCCTTTACCAAATCCTTAATGCCAACTAAGTTGTTGAGTTGAATCTTTCTAATTTCTTAAATACTATACTACCCCAAGATTTACAATTGTCTGAAAAATAAAGGTTTCAATTTTCACCTAAAAAGAGTAAGACAAACTTGACAAAATATATTTTCACAATTTCTTGAGCTTCCAGTATACAAAAGTATAATTTGGTTATCTTTGAGTGACTATTTTCAAATTATTTTTATTGATATTTCATATGTAAATTTGGAAATTGTTTCATAGTATGTTCCTGAAAAATTAAAGGAATGATTTAATGCGTTACTTTTCCCCCCAACAATGTATCTATAATTAAACATTTTTTTTTGACAAACAAAATATATTGCAACAATCTAAAGAGACTTTGTTTTCTTATGACTATAATTTTGAATCTAACAGATGAATATTATAATTTTTAGAAAAAATTTAATTTCACCAAGCTGAAAAAGTTGTAGATTTTAAACACATGTTTCCCCCCACCTTGTATCTGTATTATTTTTTACTTAAAATTAAAATATAAAAATACCCTTTTGCATAAAACACTTTAAGGATTATGAATAAAAAAAATTCTAAATCTTCGAGTGTGTATTTTGAGAGATATGGATATTTTATTCCACCGAATCATAATGTCGCCTCGAAATATTATGCAGTGATTTTTTTATAAAATTAAATAGAATTGGATAAAAATAATGAAAATGAAAACAGATTATATCCATTGAAAGTAGATTCAATTTTGCAAATACTAGGATCAATTTTGAAACTAAATAAAGATTATTTGCATGAGTCTGCAACCTCCAAAGTTCAAGTAAGTTGGAGGGAATTTGAAGGTTCCTGCAAATAGTCCCATTCGCAGGTTTTTGGCCGAAATAATCTTTCGATAGAAAAATATTTTTTTGGCTGAAATATATTTTTCTAACATAATCTATATAAAATAAATGGATTCCTCCCTTTTCATCCAAAAAATTATCTTTCATCCGAAAGGTGGGTCAGATAATTCCATCGGCCGAAAAAAAAAATGAAGGGACACGTCTTTTCCTTTCTATTGGAGCCAAACATTATAAATATGCCTTCGAACTAACTAATTTATCAAATTTCACTCGCTCGTTTCATGGTTTTTTATATGTGGAGCCCCTAAGAAAAAGTTTGAATCGTCTTTTTTGTTGTTTAGAACAAGGAGGTTGATGTTTTGAATGAAAAAAATATATAAATTTTTGAAGTTCAAGTTATTGTAATAACAATTTATATATTGAAGGATTTGTTGAACATTTTTTCAAGGTGAAGGATTTGTTGAACATAAAATTCTTGATATTATTTTTTAATATTTTTTGTGACCATGAAGTTTTTCTCAGACTATTCTGAAATGACAATTTTTAAAAATCTTTTATAGATAACTATAGTCATTGGAAACAAATGTTTGTGCAAGAGAAAATCTGGTCACACTCGAGATGAAACACTCCATAACGAACAAAGGAAAGAGAATTATCGGAGAAATAAACAAAAAAGTGAAAACATTGAAGAAAGAAAAGATGATGATTTATCACTAGAAAGAAATGTGAAAACGTGAAAGTAGACACATTTTCATCACTTTGCATCCTACTAGAATATGACCATAAAGGAGTTTTAACTTGTAGATCAGAGTGTATATTATAGTTCGCAAACATATCTATATACAAAGAGTCAAATGTTTCAAAGTGTAAAAAGTTAAAAATAAACATTATCATGCAAACTCTGATTTAATGGTAAGTTATGTGAAAGGATTTGGGGGACTTGTTCACTATCAAAAAGAAGAAAATGTGAAATCATAATTAATATAGCCATAAGTTACAACTTCAATCTCAATGCCCATTTGTGAAATAAATAATGAGTCTTATTCCACCATTTCCTTTTCAAGAAGAGATTTAATATCATTGTTTAATATAAAATTTGAATATTCAGATACACTCTCTTGTTCCTAAAAATGTATATCACAAAATCCTAATATGTGTTGTTGTATATCAGTTTTAGTGTTATTAGTGGACTCAATAGAATTGGACTTTGTTAGGATCTGATCCTAACCCCTCTCCATGGTTCATTAGTTAGTAGGATATGTTTTCTATGTAATAAAGGTCGATACTAGTTAATAAGGATTAATAAATAAAGGAGAATAAGTCAATGTAAGAAGACCTAATAGAAGCCCGTGCTTCTAGAAATATCTTCCTCTAGAAGTTTCCTTAGAAGTTATAATTAGTATAAACAAGAGTAGGAGGCATTGGATAATTTGTATTAAAGATTATTGTAGTAGAGATCTAATTTATTGGAGGTTTCCCCCTCGAAGAGCAAAGTGAACATTGCAATCTTTAATGAAGGTTCTCTTTTTGGTGTTATTATTCTATTATTATGATATTTTTTTGGATATATCATTGTTATTTTTCCATTTCTTGATAAATTTTTAACTTTTGCATACTATATTACATATGGAATATTGCAAGTAGTATCAAATCTCTTTCTCTGGAAAGACTTGTGGGGTAAATATGTTTTTCAGGGTAGAGACATATTCTAGCGTCTTTAAGCTACAAAGATTTGTTGTTATGCACATAAAACCATAGTCGAGGAGTCATTCACACAGGTAATACATGTGGTTCTTAATCGCACATCTATTAGCCACCCTTGTAACCCATGTTGGTACCCTTTCGAGTTCTAGCACACTATAAAACACCTATATACAGATCGACCTAGGCATCCTGGAATGCTCCATAGATAAACTGATCGGCCGCTTGATTGCTATATAGTGTCACCATGAACAACACTAGGTAAGAGACTCTCTAGTACCTGGGTAGTCGAGTAGTATGACTAAGGTTACAATCTATCATGTTTAGTTGGTACCATGAGATATTGGGACAAGTACTATTATTGGAACCCGCATGTATATAAGAGAGATATAACATAGGGAAAACCCTTCACTATAGACAGCCTACAAACCTTAACCCTTGCGATGAAAAAAAATGATCGATTGCATTACAAATTGGCCACTATCACATTTTTTCGCTACAAAAAGAGACCCTGAGGACATTTTTTATTATTGAGAATTTGGGAATTCTACCACTGAAGAAGTATTCAAGGTGGAGTATAATCTGCAGAAGTTTAAAAAAGAGTCTAGGGCCCTTCAACACCCTTATTTGTAACCTATTCCATTGCATTCCTCTCTTCATTTTGATTGCATTGGTAGCCTTAAATTTTAATTTATTTATTTTTTCCACGGTCCCACCCTTATTTGAAACCTATCCAATTAGACTCCTCTCCTTGTCCTGATCACCCTGGTACATCTCACCTTTTTTGGCCTTGATTTTCATATCGACGCCTCATCGAATACCTAATCCACTACCATGCCCACCACTAGATCTCACACCCAAGAAGACTAGGAGACGAGGTTGTCCATCTTAGAAATTAAAGTGGAATCCACCACCACTACCATAAGATTCAAAGTCAAAGAGTCCCTCCAAGCAGAAGTTAAAGTAGTCATTCATGAACTGGTGGAGTACTTTACAAAAGGTAAGAAAGTCGATCCAAATGTAGAGGACCCTCAACATTCCCATTATGAGGATACACATTCATCCCACTACCCTTGGGGTTCTCCACACTTTTGGAATAAGGTGCCCAAAGTTGACATGCATAAATTTGGGGTTCTCTACACTCATGGAATAAGGTGCCCAAGGTTCAAAGCCTAATTCCCTTTATCCCCTTCCATAATAAATTTTATGTATGTGGTGCACACTACCTCCTAACAATACTTATAATCTCAATGTGATTCCAAAGATCCCTTGCATATGACATATGTGGTAGTTTGATGTACCTTACATGGTCCTCAATCCTCATGATAATTGTTGGCCCCTTACCAAGTTTTGGAGATCCCTTGTCATGTTTGACCTATTTTGGGACTTCGACAGGATGGTTGAAGGCCGAGCATAAGTAGAAGCAAAGATAGTGGGATCTCGACCCCTTTTTAGGGTAGTTTTCAGGATTAGGATTTATGTAACGGGTATGGGATGTCGGCCCATGGGTTTACCCATGTCTAGGCCCATTTTGTAATGTATAAATAGATATCTAGGCGATGTAGGAAGAGGCCAATGTGCTAAGTGTGAATAGTTGTGGATGATTTGTGCATGTGATGTGTTAAGAACTTGCAGAGACAAGTGCAAGAGATTGTAAGAAACTTGTGTATAGACAATAAGAAGGCTTTGTGCTTAAATCTAGCTCAGGGAAGGAGGATCTGGTGAGGTGCGCACAGATCTCCTGTCCTATGTGGAGTGGGTTATGAGGATTTGTGATCCATATGGATATTGGTGGCCACCCACCTTTTCCAACTGGTTCAAAATAGTTTTCTAGCAATTATGGTAATTTAATATTTTTAGCAATTTTCTCTTCCAAAGCCGTTTTGAGGCCCTAAACGATGTTTTTTTGAGAAAAGAAATTCTCAATATGCAAGTTTTTTCTATATTTCACTTCAAATGAATCGCTTTGATGATACCTTTCCAACGGGCTATCATACACCTAAAATGGATATTGTATGAAAAAGTTACGACCCTCCGAAGTTGATGTACTAACTTACCCAAATGGGGCCCACATGACTTTTGGCACTTCATCTCCTAGGGTTACATTTTTGGATGTCTAGGATTTTTGGAATTCCTGTTTATTGTAAAAAGGCCTTCAAAGCCTCATTGTAACCATCTTCTTGCGAATGTCCGCATCCGTCACATCTCTTCTCAGAGATAATCACCACCATTCTAGCAAGCTTATTTCCGCTGCATTTTACAGTTTCATCTTATTTCGTTATTGAATAGAAAACTAATTTTACTGTATCTCTGTTATTTAGTGTAAGCACATGTTAGTCATCTGTATTCATTTCGTTCTACTCATAAAATCCGGATCACTTTGTGCATGTAAGAAAATTGACAGAAGATAATAAAGAAGCCAAAGAGTTGGTGGAAGTAGCCCCAAACTGGGGTGAACCACACATATCTTGTGTTATGGTTGCTTTGTGCATTATGGTTGTATGTTAGTGATGTTATTTATGCTTAGTTTCGATATATTTATGTATGATTCATCTAGTATACTAGCTTAGTGCTTAGTAATGTGAATGAATCCTAGATCCGATCTCTTTCCATATGCTAAGTGCTTAGATGTGTTAGATCTGGTTGAATATTGCGTTCCTTTGTAATTAGGGTTTGGATATGGGATGTGAATAAGGGTTAATTACTAATGAATGTTAACTATTGAGTGCTTTGTTAAGTGGTGTAATCACATATCTGTGTCCCCACTAGGTTGCAGACATTTGAGTCCTGAAACCACCCCTACCTCTACCTCGGGTGAGACTTCATTTGTTTCACAAGTGTTGTGAGAAGGGCTAGTAGTTAGGGTTTTTTTGGTGTGTTGTTGAAGAATTGAAACACGAGTCTGCCCCTGTGCCAACAAATGGTTCCGTTGTGAGGACCTAAAACTATGATTGATGGAAACTGAAGAAAAGAAAGATCTGTGCGTATATCTATTGCTTTAGTGCGCAATATTGACTTACAAATATCTGTGGTGAGAAGGGAATTATGATCTGAAGAAAAGAGTTAAGATATTGAATATTTGTGCTCTGAGAAAGGTAAGATAAATGAAATTTTTTGTTTCGAAAGAATGGATCTAGGTATGTTTGATAAATTTTGTCCTAATCTGAAAACTAGGGCACAATTAGAAGATGGAATATTTGATATGAATAGATCTGATAGAAATAATGAAATGCATGTCATCTCTATGCATAGAAAGAATGTTTGTACTAACAAATGGATGTAGGATCATAGAAATAATTTTTTGCCGGTTAGTTACTATGATCCCAGTGCGTAGTACAGGAGAGGTTGGGGATCATTTAAGAGAAAGAGAGGATTAGCCCTTTGTTACAGTGGCAAAAGATCGGGACATCTTGTTAAGGAATTACATGGTAGAAAACCTAATTGTCTTTGTTGTAAATCTATGGACCATTATATTTTGGATTGTCCTAGAGTGAATGCTAAAGTTGAAAAGATGAATAGGAAACAAGAAAACTATGAGATAGGCCAAGAAACTAAGGATATGATAGAACCCCCGAAAGAATCATAGATTGTATTACTACAGATGAAAGAAACATTGAATGACCACAAAAATATCAACTTATCAGAGGTATTAAAAGAGAAAGAGTACATAAAATCAAGAATAGGAGACTTCAACATAGACTGTGTCCTGGATGAGGAAACACACGTGAATATCATGAGAGAAAGAACTTGGGAAATTTTTCGAAAGCCTGTTATGGTTCCTTCATTAGGGGGAATAGGATTATTTAGAGGAAAGATGATAACCCTATGTGGAAGAATTACCTAGACATCTGTGAGTGATCATATAATTTCGACAGAAGAAAAATTTGAGATCGTGAAGTTTGTTGAGAACATCCCCCCATTTCCTATGTTGCTAGGAAAAACCTGGATTGAGAAAGATCAGATACGAAGGAAACAAGAAGAGGAGGATCTAGAAAAGAAAAAGAAAGAACTAAGGGATTTCATGGCTAGGATAATAGCGCACGTACTGGAAGAAAAAGAGAACCAGTCGAAGCTACGAAAGACCAAAGATATGAATGTCAAAGTTGAAAGGACACAGGAATACTGGAGACACATGTCTGAACAAAATAGTAGAGCGCCTACCCTAGAAAGAGAAGAAGCATTACCTTTGAACCTTATGAAAGACCCCCCACATTGCGAAGTTATCATGCCAAGAGGAGATATGAAGGATAATGGAAAGAGGAAACCAGTAATTCAGATCACAGGAAAGAAGACCAGAAAGCTCAATAAGAAGAGGGAAACGTTAGAAAAATTGCAAGAAGCTCCAGAAATAACTTTGCAGAAGGAAGGTTTGCATAATTTGAACTTCGTCGACATCAATACAACAAATATTGGCACTTCTCCATGGAAGAGAAATATGACCATTGGAGGCATTATGACCGTTCGATCGACGCTCCCGAATGGTTAGGAAAGCAACCGAAAGTTCACCATTGGACCATTGGGACCATGCCATAACAGATGGAATTGCATTGGATAAGGCTTTGTGACCCGTTGAAAGAACCCATTACGGTGTTATCTATTTATCCCATCGAGCATTGCACCAATAAAACTTTTGCCAATTGTGATTATTTGATCCCAAGAGAACTAGTTGATTTTGCGCAGTGATCATTGAGACCTTGCCATCCATTCTGTTAGAGTGAGTATTGTTCATCGACTTGAGATATTAGATCTCGAGTGTGCATGTCGGACGAAATTAGCACAGCATAAAAATTCATTGAAGAGATTCTAATAGACCTCATCGTCTAGAAGGTGATGTTTGTAGGCATCCAAGCCTCATCGATGTGAGGAGTGCAAGCCTGCTCGTTGATTGCTCATGGATCTGGACCATCCCGAGCTGCGACAGAGAAAATAACCAAACATCGTGATGACTTGGCTAATGCGAAGCTAATTCCATCCATCCTAACCAACTACATCCCACCCCTGGCCGGCATGGTGAGTCATGACAGTGTCCCAAGGGACTTCGACTACACAGTCATCACTATGTACCTTCTGAAGGGAATACAAGCAATCAGACCACAATTTGAGAGGATTCCAACCTTGAAGATTAGTGACTATAAACTAGGAGACTGCAAGAGATATGGCATGCTCGCACCTCACAAATATTTTACCAAAACAAAGGGGAAGAAGTCGAAGATCATCCCCCAGCTGTGGACCATGGATATCGCGAGGTCCATTGTTTTGAACGTGATGAAGATACCACATTTTGGATGGCACTAGGAGGTTAACGCGTGCATTAATCTCCTGTTGTCATGCTTCCATGGCCGATATCTATGGTTAGACATACGCATCACCGTCAATCTGGAGTTGATCCATAGGATTACTATATTGAGCATGTAGGGACCATTCCCACAAGATGTTTATCCAGGGAAGGCTATAGATCGCGCCCTGGCATAGAAGATCAAAGACACCTATGACGATGTAGAGAAAGGGACACGGTGCTACAAGTTAGGATCCATTTAGAATGGTGCAATGTGCCTTTCTTTCCAGTTGATATCTGTGAGCTAGTAAGAAAGAACAAACACACGCAGGTCAGAGGGTTTTTTTTTGACCTCGTAGGAACCTAGAAGAAATCACTAAGGAATGGCCCAAATAGTTCCTTATACCATTCGACTACGCAACATTTTTTGATCCCAACCTCATTGGAAGTCCGGTGGTTATTCACGAAGAGTATGATGCACCGACCAGTAGAAGGAAGAAAAATAAGTAAGATGTACCTGAAATACACAACACATCAGAAGAGACTGCATCATATTCACCTAGCAGAGGAGGAGACGATGAAGTGGACAAAGAAGAAAAGGAAGGGTAAGAAGACAAGCAAAAGCAAGGCGAAGTAAAATCGCCTAGGAACCCCCTTGAAGAGGCAGAGAAATACAAGAAAAGAAAGGTTTCCCCCACGAAACCTACATCACAGAAGAAGTCCATAGAAAGTAAGCCGAAGCTACAGATTGTAGTCATGGTTGATGACTTCGACTTCATTATCGCAGTTGTATCAGATTCCTCGAAAGATATTTTGCAGAGAAATCAAGCCAAACAAGAAGACATGTATGATAGAATTGAGACAGAGCTAAGAGGTGTACATCAAGCCCTTCACTCTATTCCCGCAGTTCCCACTGTGCCCCCACCACAAAAAGAACCAAAGTTGGGAGATGAGACTGCCCAACTCCGTAGAATAGTTGACGCGACCGAAGCTCGCCTTTGTCGCATGCAAACATAAAAGGAACAGACCATAATGGCCCTGAAGCACACATAAGAGGAAATCATATAGAAACGTTGAGTTGCACAGCAGTATAAGGACGACCTCCAAACCTGGTTATATACACTATATCTCTTATTTCTTGTCCGTCTCTGTTTTCCAATGTGTAGATAGTATCGTATTCATGCTGTCTAATTCTACGTCTTGGAGTTGCTTCTTTGAACAATTGGATTCAAGGATTATTCCATGCTCTATTAACCTCGTTAAACTGGACACGAACCTCCACCGGAAGACCTGTATTTTTTACACTGAGATGGCCCCGGTGGAGGTACGGGACCCTTTGGAAGCGATTCGAACAACCCATTCTTCATCTCAATATTGTTATTATTTTCCACTTGATCTCCCTCAAATATGAATTTGAATTTCAGCGTCCTGCTAGTTGAACCTTCACTAACCATCGTGACCACCATAATCAGGGCAATCAATATTACCAGTCGCGCTGCTATTCTCATATCCATATCGCTGCAACGTATACAATTCTTCTCTTCACAGTCCTCACAATTGATGGCACTAATATCAATATCATGATATGGCACTAATAACGATATCAATATCAACAACGATATGGCACTAATATCAATATCAGAGGAGGAATAACGATAATATTCACATGCAAATATATATATAGGAAGTCCTCACGGGGAGAGGAGGGGAGTTGAGAACAGAGGAACCATGGCAGATTGTGTTTATAATATGATTTTGGGTATTCGTTTGACATATTGAATGGAATGGAGTGGACTTACAAAGCCATCCTAAATGAATCATGTTCTATCATCCTAAGTCTTCTGCACACCTCCCGCTAGTAAATTTTGACTTTGAAATTAATTCCATCGAGAAACCTTTGGCTCTGATCGGAGAACACCCTCATCGACTGAGATAAATCTTCTGTTGGTCAATTATATAAAGTCCTACTCCTCCAGACATTGAACCAGTCAAAACACGCTTCATTTGTCGAATACATTTCTAAATTTAACAAAAAATGATATTAAAATAGATTGAATCATCAAAGAACTTTCAGACTTTTATATTTAGTTAGGGTAGATTTATTTTAATAAACCGAAGTATTAATTTATTTATTTTTAGATGGAAACTTTTGAGTTGTTTAAATGATTTAAGTTTTTGTTTTAGTTTGAATTTGGTTACATAAATAGGGACAAAATCACAATTTTTTGTTGTTTATATTGTATTTGTGAATTTATAAATTGATTTAGTCTACCATTACAAAGATTTAATCACTCAAATATGAAAATCCAACAATTTTTGGCAGGATTTGTGACATTTATTTCTTTATAAGTTTTCTCATTTAGTTATGTATGGTTTAGGTTTTTTGGATGCACCTTGTTTAGACTTGTTATATTGCATTGTTTATCTTGAAACTACTAATCAAATTGTAGATTCAAAGATTTATTGAAAAAATGCAATCATAATTTATTTTTCTGCATGTTTCTTTGTTTTGTTCATTTTTTTTTTTAAGCTTTGTTATTCCCATTTATTTTTTTTTTTTTTTTGTGGAATGTAAATTTTTATTTTATCTTCTTTTCTTCAACACCTTTATTTTTCCTGCCTTGATTCTTATAAATGGCCTCTAGTTCGAAAGTTTTTTTATGTTAAAGTTTTCATGTCTCCACTTGTGCTCGCCGTTTTTTTTTCTAGATAGAGTCCTGGTCCCTCTAGCATTTGAGTGAAACGCTTAACGGTTTGTATCAAAGCCTATCCTTCTTTCAATATGTTTCCTTATGGTTCGATAGGTTTTATAGCCTTTTTCCAACAATGTAGGCTAAGGTATTGTCAAGTTGCTTGTTATCGAAGTGTGGATCCACTTGGATTGGATCGTTCATACCATTCAGACTTCGACAGACATGAGTCATTATGAGAACTTAGACTTCCAAACAGTGTAATCCCTTTAACTTTAGCGGCTAGTTCTTTCTGTCGTCAATAGGCTTAATGCAATGACCAAGGCTTGTTTGTGGGTGCCATGGTGGTGTGACACAACATGTCCATGTCATCGTCTTCCTCCTCTTACTTATATATGATAAAGGAAGGGAACCAAGGGTTGAAACCCTGTTCCATGGGGTGTTGGGACAACAGGATGACATTTTGTATTGGAGACATATTTATATATGTTTTTGTCTATAATAACATTTAATCTTTCCAAATATGAAGAAAATCAATTGTAATATTGTTTATTCCATGTTTTTTTTTTATGATGTGCTTATAGACCCGTTACATTTTTTGTATCCATTAACATATTATTATGAGTAGGAGATGTTGAAGTTGAAGACGTAAAATCTAGAAAAAAAAAAAAAAAAAAAAAAAAAAAAATAGGTGTTCATTGTGGTATTTGTATTGTTCATTTTTTTTTTGCTATTTGCATAATATGCTAAACATTTCTTAAAACAACTTGTGACACACAAATTACAAGATGACATTTATATTACATGTTGAAAGATATTAAATGAAAAAATGGTTGAGTGTAGATACCAACATTGACTTAGTACTAAGCAAACATAGTCTTTTCAGATTAGCTGCATTTCATTCACTGGACTATCTATTTCATGCACTACAAGCTATGTTTCACTTCCGCTATTCTTCAATTGAGTTGCACCATGCCCTAGTAGATAAATTCCTATTTTTCTTGCACAATGGTAACATCTATGCGTTAGAATCATTTCAGTATGAATTTGTGCTTGGATTTTTGTATTAGTTGCATGGTATTCATGATGTTTGTACGTGTCTTTCAAATATGTGGTTATCCACATCTACAAACCAACCTGAAAATGAGAGAGGGATATGGGGGGGGTACATTTTTCTTACGATGTCTAGCCAACAAGATAAATATATCGATCAAAGTTTTGACACTAACAAGGAAGAGGAGGTACTTGTTATTCAATAGAAATGCAAGTACATATATGTATTGCGTGTTGTTCCATTCTAGTAATCCTATTACGAACCATTGCTCCTAAAATACAATACATTTGAAATTTTGGAAGATCTAATACTTACTTGTCCCTTATGTGCAAAAACCTTCAATTAGATAGGAAATGTATTATGCATGACATCCATACTCCTCGATTGGACATAGCAGTAGCTAGTACAACTAGTTTTGTTGAGAGTTTATTCATTGCATTTTGCTACTTGATCATGACCGAGTTTGATGTACAATATCTAAGATTGTACATTGTCCTGTCCTTTTGCAATGTACTTATAGGTGGAAATCATAACACATTTCACTATTTGCATCAATATCTGACGCCTGATGTGATACAAAGTGTACCAATATGTGGGAGTCGGAAAGAGTATCTAATAAACCCACGACATTTCCATATGAAAAGGGAAATATATAGGGTGGGCCTTTTTATTTGCAATCAGTATCAATCATATTCCAGGTAAATATCTAGGTCTGGTCCTCCCTTGCAAATAACATTGTCAACTACTATATAGTTGATTTTAACCTCAATAAAAAAATTGATGTTATGTAATTTCAAAACATACATCACACATCCACTATGAACCATTGGTCCACTATCAACCATTGGTAAGACAAAATTGAAATCAGGAATCAAATTTTCATTGTAACCAGGTTGTAGTAAGTTCAGACATGGTGGGTGGAGTCAAGTGCCATATGATTATAGGAACACTAAATCCAACATGTAAGAAAAATCACATTATGCTTCTTGTCCATGCATTGGAACAACATCGTCATACATTTGGTTGCATTGTACAAGAACAATGATGTTAACACGATAACGGGTTCAAGCTATCTCATAACCCACAATTTGAAAGTGCTAGTAAGAATCCTAGGCTTACATACCACTAGCTGGAAAAAAAGGCTTACATACCACTAGCTGGAAAAAAACATACTTGCAAAGGACAATTTTGTTGACATGTTCTTTGTTGAATACAAGAAATAGATGGCCAACACAAAAGGATAGAAAAATCTGCTTTGTGGAATCTATTTGTAAAAGTGAGGCTATTAGGAGCGGTATCACCACATGGACCAAATTCTACTTTCCATGTCTCGTTTTGGTTACAATTCATGCCTTTTATTCAAAAGGAAATAAATTTTACATCCGAAGTATGTTTTCAGTGCCATTTTGTTTTTGAGATCTTTCCATACAGACCATTATTTTGATGATTTTATTCATATATTAAAATGACATCCCCAATAATGTTTTTTCTTACCAGTACAAATTCCTTCCAATGAAAATCCCATATGAAGGATTTATTAAGAGGTAAAGGATTGTACCCCATTACCTTAGGAAAAGAAGAAGAATCCACTCATAATGACAAGTATGCCAAATAATTTAATAGGAATGATGAATTCCATGGACTAATCATAATGTATATCTCTCATGATTTAAGGTTTCACCTTCACGGACTTGATGTCCCCAATAAATATTGGGAGAAGATTCAAATTGTGTTTGGTAAACACAATATTATTCGAGCTCACTAGTTAGAAAATCAGATGTTAATGACTTTCAGGCCAAATGATTTTCCTTGCATTTAATATTACTTATCTAAGCTCAAAACACTTAGAATTTTGTGTATAAAATGTAAACTAGATCTAATGTAATATAAATTCATTTATCTTATTATTTATAAGCTTGGAAGTGCATATTCTCTTTTTGTATCTACCTTTTATGCCACTAAAGAATATCTAGGGAGTGCTTATAAAAACCCTTCTCTTGAGTCCCTTTTTGATGCTCTGATTCAATAGAAATAAAATATTCTACAACTTGGATTGATTATAACTACAGGTAAATTCAAGAAAGCCTTAGTGTCCTAGTAGAAATATAAACCAAAGAATCCCAAGAAGAAACATCCTCACCACAACAATAAGAAAAACAAGGGTCCCAAATCCTTGCTGCCAACTGGTGCCCCTAATGGTGACAAAGGAGAAAAATATAAACGTAAGAAGAGTGATAGACATTGCAACTTTTGTGGGAAATATGGTCATGATGAATCCAAATTTTTTAAGAAGATGAAATATTTATAAGAAACAATGTAGAAGCACAACATCAATATTGACTTTACTTCTTCCTCTACTTCTCGTGGACATGCACTTTCTTCTTTTTGTTTCTCCTTCAATGAAACTTCTAATTCTTCTTATGATCAATGGATTAGTGATTCTATAGATTCTTATCATATGGATAAGGATAAAGCCATATTTTCTTCTATAAATTATTGTAACACCAAGAAAATAGTTGGTCATGATGATATATATCTTAGTGTTGTAGGGTATGGAATAGTTTAGGTATATAATGTTCATTTTAATGATGTATTATGTGTTCATATTATTTCATTTAACCTTCTATGAGTATATCAAATCACTCATTCAGCCGAAGGTAAAACCATAGAATTTTTACCTCACCAATTTGTAATAAAGGATCTAAAAAATCCTTACCATATTCTTGCAACTCGAATTGCTTATTACATGACGAGGTTGTACAAGTTTAACAACTTTGGGTCATCATTTTTTCCATCAGGTTTTGTTTCTCATAGAAATGACTTGAACAAACTTTGGCATGAGTGGTTTGTTCATCTAAACAATCCCTTAATGCAACAACTATGCAATCAACAGTTGGCGACTACTCTTCCCCTTGTTTCAAGTAGGGATGGTGTTTGTGTTAGTTTTCTTCTCGGTAAACATTATCAAAATAGTTTTGACAAATGTTCCTATTGGCATGCCTTGGCCCCTTTGCATCTTGTTCACAACAGTTGTTTTTGGATCAAGGGACCCCCTTTGCCAAACAATTTGACTGGTAAAGTATACAAAGGTATACATACCCTACCCCCCTCTAGATTTGAAATTTAGCCATTAGGACAAGTCAGGTTGTACATGTAAAAAGTTTGATTATTATTTTAATTTTATTTCCATACTAGAAGGAATATACTTTAGTAGTATAAAATCTATTCAAACCTTCTCATAAAAACATAGAATCTTCAAAAAATAGTGTCTTTCATCTTCCTGATATTTCCTTTACAATTTTTGGATATTCAACAAAGTATGTATATGCATGTGTATGTGTGTGTGTTAAAAATAGTTGGAAAAAAATTATTTTCTTTATATTTTCAAAGAAAAGGTTTTAGGCAATATTGCACCATTTTTAAATTAATTTTTTTCAACTATTTTACAACACCCTTCACCAAATCCTTAATGCCAACTAAGTTGTTGAGTTGAATCTTTCTAATTTCTTAAATAATATACTACCCCAACATTCACAATTGTCTG